>JAUCMT010000154.1:14041648-14065302 GCA_032357475.1 Enteromius thamalakanensis | reverse complement strand
GGGTCAGTGTAGGACAATACCACGTACAGTTTGTACAGTATAAAAACCATTACGCCTATGGAGAGTCCCCTTAAACCCACTGATCTATATAGAGAACATTATATATTGTGTGTGTGTCTGTAATTTTTTATATATATACTGTATATATATATATATATATAGTTATACAAATGTTTTAATAAATTTTTTAAGTTACTAAAATAACATTTTCATTAAAATAACTTATTTTAATATTAATGAATTTATGTAAAATAGTGTGATTAATAAATGGATTGAAAAATGGATTGAAAAAAGACATAGTCAGCATGGTCAGGCTGGTATTTGCTGCATTAAAAAAAATATCTGTAAATCAGCTTGGAAGAATAGCTAGACCAACATAAAACAGCTAGGGCTAGTAAACCAAATAAATAGTGAAACCATATCAAATAACTTGATTTTTCATATGATTTTAATCTGAAATTATTAATCTTTCAAAAGTAAATTACAATATACAGTATGTTTTGTTTTGTTTCTTGTGAAAGTTTGCTCTTTTATAGACTGGTGCACACCTGAACAAATAGCTCTTGAAGATCCTTCTGGAACTTCCTGGGATCAGTAGTGATGGACACAGGACCAATGTCTAGAGAGGAAAAACAAGAAATCAAGAAACATGTGCATTACATATTAATTGTGTACAAAAGCGTTAAAAGGCTTTTTATGTGACTTCAGTGGAAGGTCTTTCACAACATTTCAACAAGCATACCCCTGGGGAGCAGGAGTTTTTAAAAGATTAACCTTCTTCACCCTCATTAAAGAGTTTTAAACAGGGCGGATTAGGTTCTTCCACAGATTCGAACCCACTAATGATTGTCTCTACATCAGACTAACAAACTACAGACCCAGCCAACTCCTCATCACAAAACACATTTGTCCCGGATTCTACTTCATCCACATCTGCGGGATACAAATGACTGTCTTGAAACTTTTGACAGCTGAGACAATAAATTAAAAACCATGCAAAATTCCAGCAGTCCTCATGCAATACCAGACTGGGTGCATAACCTCATTGCATCATTCTTTAGGATTGTCATCATCCACCTAGATAAACTCTGACCTATTCCCCTTTCAATACTATATCTCTTGTGTCTATCCTATTACTTTGTCTCAGGATGGATTGAGTCCTCCCTGAATCTGGCACTTATTTGGACTCAGTCAGAAGCTGATTGATTAGAGAGCTACATATATTCACCACATGGATGAAAAAGCATAAAGAAGATGCACTGTTTATGATCTGAGTATGGGTCAGATGTGGGATTAGATATTAAAAAGCAGAAGACAAAGAGGTGGATTACATTTGACAGTGCTCAGGGACAAAAGAGAAAAAATTGGATTATGTCTGAGTAGAAGCATATCTACTTTTAAGAGTGAATAAGACAGATCAATACACCATTATTTAATACAAACATTAAAGTTATGATATTCCCTATTCTGAATGCCAACAAACTTTAGATTGAATCCAGTTGTTTTTTATGATATATTACATTAGAAATAATTATATTACATTATAATTTGTCAATATTAATGTTGAAAACATTCTATGCTGCAATCCATTTCTAAATCAACCTGCACCAGTTTAAACCAGCTAAGACCAGCAAACACACTAAGGCTCATTATAGGTTTGTTTCAGCTTATATTATTATACGTTATTATATTAAAACTAACATTAAGGATTTTGTTAACATTAACATATTATCATTATTTATTATTTTATATTATTATTTAATAAACATTATCTGCTTGAAACTAGCATAGCAGGGCCAGGCTGTAAAATTTTAAATATAAAACTAGTTAAACCCTCTGTAAACTGGCTTGGAAGAGCAGCTAAACCAGCTTTAATTAGTCTAGCCCACCAACTAAGTCTGGTTTAGGATATTTTAACATGTACTGTTATATTTTTAAATATATATTAATTATATTTTATCAACATTAATATCTATATTCATTCTCAGCTGTAGACAAGCATAGGCTGGTTTTGATGGTTTAGGGGGGTTTGAGCATCTGTATACTTAAAACTGTTAAACTATCTGTTAATCAGTTTGAGAGAGCAGCTAAACCAGCTAAGACAAGAAAGTTTAGTTTCTTCCAACACGGTTTGAAACACAAATACAAATTCTAATGAACTCATGCAGCAAGGCAACCACTTCTAACATTCATTTTCATTTTCTGCACTTTCTCCATCCCTCTCTCTGCTGTGAGCGGCCAATAAGTTGTGTTGCTGTAACGCCTTTCTGTCTGTCACCGGCTGTCTTTGTGATCTCAGCGGTTTACAAGGTCCCCAAGGGAAGGCCACATTAAAAGGTGAGGGAAGGACTGGCACCATCCCCCTACCAGTCTAGGACTGACGTCTCTCCTCTGACTGGGGGGCTGGGTTGACTCTTCCGGAGAATTGGATGGAGGACTGGGGGTGATTGTGCTAATTACATACTACCAGACAACATGTGCTTCTCATCAGCTCCTTGGGCACCCTGCCCCCCCAAGGCTAACAGATAGCTGGTTTGAACTAGGCTACATTGTGTAAGCATACCTGCGAACGCAGTATTCTCTCTGCAGTCTGCGACCAGATGTGGAATTTAAACAGATTTCATGATTGTGATAAACATTCAGTAATAGAAACTGAGCATTCCCTGAGATGTAAATGTAAATGGCAAATATGAAATACAATCATGTTGCTTAAAGGTGAGTTTTTGTTAATATTTAGGTTATGGATTTTAGTCGGTGTAGCTATATACTTAAATTAGACAGAAATTAAAATGAGGCTGCAACAATGGAAGTACAGTGCATATAATGTATTATACTGCTGTTTGACAACACACCAACTGTGCAGCTAATAAGGCATCATAGTGTGAAAAAAAATTCATTTACAAAAGCTAACAGATTTGGTGAAAAGATGTGCAACAGGAACGTTATTGTAAAAAATGTGAGTTTTTCCCTCACAGCCTCATTCAACATTAAATTCAGCATGGCGCCGATAACCTGACTGAGGTCTGTAAAGACAGTTGCCCCGACACACATAGGCTTGGATGCATTAACTAACTGCTGTCATTTCCCACCAAAACTGTTTGTTTATCTTTTGTTTCAATTCTTTTTGTCTATTTTTCTTGATTTCTAACATTATTGGATTAAATGCATTGTTGGTGATTTGTGCTGTTACATGTTTGTTTTTTTCTCTTATTCCTGTCATACTTATTCTCTTTATAAAAATATAAAGGGATCATGTCATTATTAGCATCTTGGTAGTAGTACTTCTAAGTGATCATGTGATGTTGACATGGTGGCTTCCCACCAGAGAGCAACCCTACATGTAAACACACTTCTAAAATGTAAAGTAATTTTAATTATTTCAATTTCTCTGGTGTAAATCTTCTCTAATCAGCAAAAACTGACAGTGCATCTTTAAACATCACTCAGTGTTGCCATGGATCACTACCTTTCAGCGGTCTCTGGTGGTGAAGATGTTCCTAGCAGCACGAACACCTTTATTCCTATTAGTTAATGGCCTCACAAACTTTTCAAAACTTTATGAAGTGTTACTCCTTAGCATTTAAAACATTTCTATTCAGTCAGAAGTTATTTATTTCACCGGATCACTTTCATGAGGTAAAGTAACTGACTCACGGATGATTTATAATTGACTTTGTGTAACTACCTGGATCATGGAAAGGAACCAGCACGAAGTTCTTGATTGGTCTTGTTCTGCGGCTCAGGGTTCTCTCCAAGATCCGAGAAGCACCATCTATCACCTGTTTGAGATCGTCGTACATTGAGCCGGTAACATCGAAGACAAAGGCCAGTGTTGAAGCGCTGTCATCCGCGCCGGAGTGTCTCTTCACCGGAGAGACGGATGAGGAGAGCGCGCTGGTGGTCAGCGCCAAAATGAGGAAACTAACGAGAAACTTATTCATTCTTGCTTGCAATTCATTAGACCTCTATTTAAACGAGTCATGTGAAGAAGTAGCCGTCAAAATTAATTCTTAAAAAAAGTAAAACATGTCAACCAAGTGATTGTGGGAGAAAACAAAGCTCATTTACTTAATCAGTTAATTTACAAAGAAAGAAAGTTTTAAATCGTCCCTGAAGAGTTCAATCAGGTGCCCTGGGTTCCTAGAAAAAGTTCGGATGTAAATAATCCTACTCGCGCTGGACAAACGCTACATGGAGTAAATTCCCGGCGTCTTGTCCCGTTCTTGGCTGAGTTTCGGAGAAAGCTTGTAAGAAGCGCGTGGACCCTCTAGAGCTGAACACTGCAGTGTTGGGGAGGGGTGTGAGGAGTCCTTACAACCTGATTTTTTGGTGTGTAACTTGACCCGACTGTGACTCCCAACCCCATCCCACATGGCCTGCTCCAGTTTAACAGGGAGCTACTCAAGAAACCCGTGCCAACTGCCATGAGAGATGGAATACTGCGTGTATATTGTTGTGCCATCTTCTGCATTACAATAACAAAAGTCTGACAGGCAGCTCTACAAAACAAATGGTGCCGGTTTCCCAGATAGGAATTAGATTAAGCCAGGACTACACCTTTGCTAATTTAGGACATTTAAGAATTTTTTGAAACAACATTTTACAAAAATGCATTATCTGTGAGCATTTTAAGACCAAACAATGGCAATAATGTATTTTAAGATTTCTCAGTGCAAGCTTTTTCCAGTTTAGACAGCTCTTAACTTTTATTTTAATCTAGGACTAGTCTTAAACCCTGTTAGGGAAACTACCCCAGGATGTTTATCAGCATTAGTGTTACTCAGCACAATTACTTTCTAACACGACTTGTTGACACTGAAATGTAAAGTGTGACTGGAAGACAGTGTGGGGCAAGTTGTCCTTGTTTACTGTAGTAAATATTTGTGAGGTTTCATTTTGAACGTGTCGGAGTAGACACATACCTTAAAGTCTTGTCTACTAGAAAGTGGTTCCACTGTTCAACAGTGAAAGAGCTTCTTATATAGACATTAAACCAACATTTAAAAAATAAAACAAACATGTAATTAATTAAATAAAGCAATCAATTATTTTAAATAGTATAAAAAGATATAATTAATTTTATTATTAAAAATATAACACTTTTATAAAAAGAAAAAAATAAAGGTTAAAATAATCAACTTGCTTTATGTCAGAATGCATGCCAGTGTGGTTTTATTATGTGTACTTTCTTAAACCACTTTCCATTCCATCGTGGAGTTTTGAGGACAGAATGCATGAAAGTTTAATTTATGAGCATATGAAACCAACATACAAAACCGATAATAGAGAAAACATGCACTCGTACTACAGGACTCAAAACATAACAGATACCAAAATACAGCCTTTGTGACAACTAGCCCCAACCTCTCTTACATTCTTCTTGGGAGGAATATTTAGTGCATGGATAGAGTTGAAATAATTTTAGGTTTATTAATAGAGTGAGTTTATACTCAGCTGCCACACAGCTAATAATATACATGCTATTCTCTGGACTCGATTTAACGTGTGGCATACATGACAAGGCTCCAGTAGAGGCATCCCAGATGCTTTCTGGAAGGAAATACTTCGGATACGCCTCGACCCTATTGTATATCCGGATGAATTATGTTGCTATCAGTTATTCTCAGATACATGAATTAAACCTCACGCAACGTTTGGTCATAATTGTCATTTATTGTTGCTTTAACTTGATAGCGAGGCAGCAAAAGCTGTCAAGTTGATAACAGAACATTACAAAAAAGGAAGGAAAGGAGGTCTTTGAGGATGTCAGTGACACAGTAACCTCCAAAAAACAGCAGTCACTATGTACTATTTACATGGTAGCATTTAGATTTTTCTGGAACGACACCAAAAAGAATTAGCGTGAGCTTTATGACAGTATACAGATGTTGTTTCTGCGATAATTGAACACATGGTTGGTCAAGTGATCAAGATCACCCAACTAGCCTTGCCAAATAATACAATGCCATTTAAAGACATGGAATTTAGGAAATGATGTCACCTTCAGCATAGGCATATTGTTCTGTTTTGGTCATTGCAGAAGTCTTTCAAATAAGCCTTTTTTTTTATAAAGGTTCTAAACAGTTTTTTTTTGTTTTTTTTTTGCAGTTAGGTTCCCCAAAGAAAGAACACAGTGTGAAGGAAATGTTAACTATACTTTAACTATAAGACACTTTTGTGCAAAGGTTCTGCAGATGTTAAACGTTCTTCAAAGATGCCAATAAAGAACCTCTATTTGGAACCTTGAATCACAAAACCAGTCGTAAGTGTCAATTTTTAAAAAAACTGAGATTTATACATAATCTGAAAATAAGCTGTCCATTGTATGCATTATTATGATAAAGCAATATTAAAACTATTTAAAATATCTGGAATCTGAGGGTGCAAAAAAATCGTAATATTGAGAAAATCGCCTTTAGAGTTGTCCAAATGAAGTTTTAACAATGCATATTACTAATCAGAAATTATGTTTTAATATATTTACAGTAGGAAATTTACTAAATATCTGAGTGGAACATAATTTTTATTTAATGTCCTAATGATGTCATTTTTTTAATATAATTTTGACCCATACAATGTATCTTTGGCTATTGCTGCAAATATACTGTACCCCAGGGACTGGTTTGTGGTCCAGGTTAACGTTTTAAGAGTTTCACCCAAAAAAGAAAATCCTGTCATTCATTTGCCCTCAAGTTGTTCCAAACCTGTATGAGTTTATTTATTTTTTTCTCTTGAACACAAACGGAAGAATATTGGTAACAGAAGAGTCATTGACTTCCATATATTTCTGTCATTATTTACTCATTAATTCTGAACACTAATTCATTCAAGTAAAATCCCACTTTTTTAAGTCTGTAAAAAGTTGAACATTCTTCAAGACATCTTTTGTGTTCCACTGTAAACAGAAAGTCAGGTTGGACTGATATGACGGTGTGCAAATGCTGAATTCTGGGTGAACTATCTCCTAACTTAACAGTCATGGAAACATTTTAAATCGAAAGCAAAATGTTAATGGTAAAGATAAATAAAAAGTTGATCATATTTCCATATCAGTTTACCATTAGAAAAGCAGTGTGTCTGTAAAAATGAATTACTCTAACATGCTGTTTGCCTGCATCCTTCCAAGTCTTCTCATTTTTCCAAACAGCCGGTTCATCCCCCTCCGCACTTAACAATGTGGGATAAATAATCCAGACCTCACATGTTTATGACCCTTCATGTAACAATTCGTGCCTGTGCGAAACATACATTCCTCCCCTCTCCTCTATTCACTGTTATTCTCTAGCTGTCCCGTGTGACTAGGGTGTGAAGTCTGTTTTGTTTTAGTGCTGGATCTGGAAATTAAGCCTGCGAGCTGAGCATGGGGTCTGTCTTACTTTAGTCAGCGAGAACTCTTTTAGTTATTGCTGATTCAGAAGCCCCAGATGTTGTGTTGACTGGGCCACCGGCCTTGAGCAGCGTATAATGAAATGGAAGACGTGCCATAGATGCACAATGAGAGCTTCATTACTGCAGGGCAAGAGCTTTCAAGAGGCAGAAACAAGCCATCACAAGACTTGACTGATACCTAAAACCCTTGTGTGCCTTCATGAACTGTTGCAAGGTCATAATTAAAATTATACAGTATTTGGGGGTTACCAAATCCTTTTCATGATAAAGACCTACATTTTTTTCCTAAAAAAGGCTGCTCTAATTTGTATATGTAAGATCAGTTAATTTTGTGTGAAGACTGGTTATATTTGTTTGACATATATGGACATTTTATTATTCCTTTTTTCCCCTCATGATTTCTTAAAATGTAATAATATTACATTTTAGTGGAACATTTCTTTAACAATAATGCTTTGCATTTAATATATTAAATGTCATATATAAACATGTTAATAGATCATTTTAATGATGATATTTTAAATACATACATTAAATACATTATATATACACACATATACAGATATTTCTTGCTCACCAATGCTATTTTCTGATAAAAAATACAATAAACAAAAAAATCCCATTTTATTACAATTTAAAATAATTATAAATTAGATTGTATTTTAAACTATAATTTATTCTTGGCATGGCAAAGCTGAATTTTCAAGTGATCCTATTATTATGAATGTTGAACGCAGTTGTGCTGATTAATATTTTTGTGGAAACTGTGATACATTTTCATTCAGAATTCTTTTATGAATATAAAGTGTATATGCAACAGGATTTGACTGAAAAAGAAAACTTTAACAATGTTCTTGTGGTTCTCTCAAAATGGCACACACTGTGAGTAAGACGTCTATTTTATATATATATATATATATATATATATTTTTTTTTTTTATGTGAATTTGATTTATGCTCTGTGACTAAATTGATTACTCCAGGGATTCATAGACCACAGAAAATTGTTTTGAAAGCGTGCCAGCGAATCCATTGTGCTGATGGAAGGTCCATGCGCCTATGGAACACTGTCCTATTATGAGCACAGCAATTCTACACATACAACACAGTGATGAAAATGGAAGCAGCCATTGTTGAAATATCAAGAGAGCACACATCAGATATTAAAACCTCTACCTTACTTACCGATGGCAAATAACATTAGAGCCAATTATGCAGTGACTCAAATTTAATCATCAGCCAGAGAGTGACTGATAAAGCACAAGACCCACTCAAACCCCCCCGGCTCATACCCAAGTACTAGCTTCAGTTTTGAGGCGCAACTGTTCAGGAATAATAAGCGTAGTAATGTTGCTTGGTTACAGTGCCTTGTTTAGGAAGTCGCTTTAGGACCTCACAATGACTTTTGCCAGCAGTGAATGGGCACAATCTTCACAATTGGAGCTGTGTACCGCAAACATAAATGAATCTCCTTTCACAAGCAATACAGGCTTGTAACAGATGTGATCCATACACTTCAGGGTAAACAAGAAATAAATAAAATATCAAACAGTCTCTTAAATTATATATGAAGCACACATCCACAATATCCCAGCGAAGTGTGATTAAAAAATATGAAATGTTTATACATATTTACATTTTTCAGCATGCTTTTCTTTAACTATCAGTGCCATCAATGTAGTCTCCAGTGTTTTTTGGGGGGGCAGAAGAAAAGCACTGCTGTAAATCCAATGGATTCTAGCAGTAAAGCATTCACACGCACGTTTCAGGATGACAGGATCTTCTTTTCTGCCATTGTTGTATGCTAAAATGTGATTTGCTTGTTGTGAGAAAGTGGCTCAGTCTTAAGTATCCTGAATGAGTGGTCAGACGATGAAGACTCGTCTCCTTATGAGCATTGAGGGATGACATCGCACTGGATCCTTTGCTGTACCTGTACAAGGAGTAAGGTAATGGTAATTTTACTTAAATGAAAATTCTGTCATTCATTACTCACCCTTGTTCCAAACCTGAAAGAGCATCGTTCATCTTTGGTACACAAATAAAGATATTTTTTACTGAAATCCAAGAGCTTTTTGACCTTGCATAGACAGTAAAGCAACTGACACTTTCAAACCCAAGAAACGTAGTAAGGACATTGTTAAAATAGTCCTTGTGACATCAGCGATTCAACTTTCATTTAATGAAGCTATAATAATAACAAAAATATTGACCTTATTCAACAATGAATGGGCTTTCTATGCAGTGTCAGAGAGCTCGCGGATTTCATCAAAAATAACTTATTTGTGTTTTGAAGATGACTACAGCCTTTTCGAACAACACATGAATGATTAATTATTGACATAACTTTAATTTTTGGGCGAAATAACCCTTTAAGAACCAGCTCACTTTCAATTCATGAGTTTGTGTTCAAATCCAGCATGCTAAAAGCTGATTTTGAATTAAAAGGAAATTAAGTAAATTATGTAGTTATGTAGTTTTAATTATTTCATTAGTTCAACACAAGTTGTGCAACAATATGTACATAAACGTATGATCCATTATTTATTTCCATTTATCCCTTAAAATGTTCCTGAACATTTTTACATTCTACTTTTTTCTCTAAAATGTTTAGTTAACTTAATTTTACAATAACATACCACAAAATATACATTCAACTGTTTGAATTGAGTTCTATAAATGTAAAAAAAAGAATAATATAATTAAACAATGTTAATGTTCAAGCGTATTAAATGCTTCGGTGTGAATAAAGTATGGCATTAATTGAAAAAGTGCTCTTCCACCAAAAAATATATATATTTTAAACTTATTATTATTATTATTTATAATATATTATATATTATTTATGTCGAAAATGTTTTAGAAAATACTATGTCGTCAGTATGGGCATGTCTTTTGCTATCTCGACTCAAATTCAAGTTTACATTTAGAAACAGAATCGCTTTTTTAATTATATTCTGAGAGATGTACACCTCTTGATCAATGCTGTTCAAAGTTTTTAAGTACACAAGGTACACATATGACTTCCATGAGGTAAGATAAGACCAGCAAATGGATGCAATGCTGACCTTGATGTAATTTTAATGTCAAAACCCCCCATAAATAACAATAACAGTGTCATTCAACCAGTTACTGGCTTAATACTTTTCTCTGTCATTCAGCAAAGGCTATGAAACTCTAAAGTGTAAAAAAGACGTTCTGAATCTAAAAACAGTCACCCCATTTTTATATATTTCTTTCTATATCCTTTTACTGGCACTCACTTGCAGACAGCTCCTAAATAACTAATTTAAGAGAGACGTAAGTACATCATATTTGGACAAATGCCCTGTTATCTGCCCCTAAGGAGTGTGCCACTCTTTACACTGTTATTAGTAGATTGCAATGATTATAGCTATAAAAGTACACTAAAACAATTGTAATATACAACATTGGATGTATCCAGATTTAATGAAACTGCTGATTGCATTTCTATTCAGCACAACATACCTGTATCCTTAAGACAAGCTGCTACTATACAAGGCCATCATAGAGTGACAGAGCTTGGACAATAGAGGGATCTGCCTTTGATCCATCCTGGAACTCCTGCAGGGTCAGCTTCCCATCAGCATTCTGGGTAAACAAACAAACATTGTTTAGAATCACAACTCTCTCAAATGCAGAGTACAAACAACTGTGTGTTATTTTAAGGTTGTTTGTGGTTATATGCCAATGCATGACACTTCAAACGAATGCGGAGTAGACTTTAAGGTTATATCAGTTTACATACTAGAGGATACTAAAAAAAAAACAGCCATGAGGATTTTCAATTATGCATGAGGAAAACACTCTCCCACATTTAATATGTCCCGCATGTCCAGCAGGGGGCGAGTGCTAACAGGCTGCTCCACTGAGGAAAAATGAAAACGTTTCTTTCACCTTAAGTGGCTCAGTGTAAATTTGCAGTTTGAAGAAGCATTAGGTACTTAAAATAACCTCATTGGGTGCAGTTCTCATCTGAGAATTGCTACGGTATTGGAAAGCATTCCGTCTCTGTCAACATTCCCAAACAAGTCCCAATCTCATCTTTCAGGGCTTGAGTGGGCATTAATGCTAGGCTCCAATGTTAGCAGTAGCGCATGCCAAAATGGCGTTTATAGACCCGAGGGCAGCGTTAGTGACGCTAGCTTTACCACAGATATGAGCTCTTATTCCTTACTGTATCCTTGATCTGCACTGGATGTATGATGAGAATGCAGTTAGTAAATTGAATCCGAGCAATAAATTAGCCATTTTCTTGACCTGATTTAGAGATGGTTGATCGCTAATCATTATTGTTGAGTTTGGACTACATAAAAATCCTTAGTCTTAAAGGAAAAGTCCACTCACTGATGGCATTATTTATGAACCATCATGTCATCACAAAGCTGTGCACATGTCTTTCTTTTGCAGAGCCAAGAAAACATTTTCCAATTAGTCTACTTCAGTGTTTTCCACAGATTTAAAATAAATCCACAAATTGAATAAAATAAACAGCCCGCTGCATAATAACATGGATTATTAAGCGGTTCAGTGTGATTGGGGTCAAGAAGAAAGGAGATATCCGTACTTTGTCCATCATGGCAAAAATGCGATCCACTCTCTTCTCCGGAGTGTTTTCTTCTTCTGGAAGGTCCACTGTATTTCCCTTTACAAAAAAAGTCATGTTAAAGACATCTGAGAAATTTTAATGATTGAATGAATGCCATATGTTCCGACTGCAATTACAGCAGAAATAAATGGTGACTTACCACCATCTGATAGATTGCGTCTACGATATTGAGCATTTCATCACGTGTGATATAGCCATCGTTATCAAGATCATAAAGCTTGAAGGCCCCTAAAGCGTGTAACAAGAAGTCATGGTGAGAGTGTGCAGAAATGTTATGCTGATAAAAGTTTTCTGTGAATGTGCAAGACTTCATTAGCTGTGAATTAGCAAGAATGTTGTGTAGTAAACTGCACTACAAACCATTGTGTTTATAATACATTAAAATAATATGGTAAGAAATACCAGTTTGCAATGTCAAGCTATACATCTATATATATATACTGTATATGGTGCTGAAAAAAGCACCATTAGGCATCTTGGTAGACTGAGTTTAATTTCTTTTGATTATGAATTGAAAAATAATGTTAGCAGAGTGCAAACAAGTACCGTAAGCACTACAAGGAATGATAAATGCAGGATTGGGTGATAAAGGCACACTTTGTATGAGCCAAATCATTGCCCTGCAACTACAGCAGTGAAGAGCGACTCTTTCATCTCGCCATCTATGGTTTTCTCTTCACTCCAGGACTCCAGGACGTTCCACTCATACAGCCCTACTTCATTCCACTTATCTACAACAAAAAGGCAATCCTACACCTCACACAGCAGAGTGCAAACACAGGTCATTGCCTGGGGTGAAGAGTCAACAGAGAGAAAGGAGGTACATGACCTTACATATGTAAGAGAGTCTGTTTAAAATCAGCGAGAAAATTGCTTTGGTTGTTATACTACAGTCTACAGTATTCAGACAATTTAGCCTCACCCAATAATCTATGAATGTATTTATGTGTGTATATATACTGTATATATATATACACATAAATCGTAGCAAATATACATAGATTTAGGTTTTTCTTATATGCCAAAATCATTTGGATATTAAGTAAAGATCATGTTCCATGAATACATTTTGTAAAATTTTCTACATAAATATGCAGTATTGGAACTTTCGATTAGTAATATGCATCGGTAAGAATTTTATCTTGACAACTTTAAAGGCGAATTTCTCAATATGTCTCAATATACTGTATATAACCTCAGATTCCAGATTTTTAATTAGTTTAACATCCTAACAAACTATACCTCAATGGAAAACATTTATTCAGCGGTATGATTTGACCCTTGTGACTGGTTTTGTGATCCAGGGTATATCATATGTAAATGAAATGCATAGATTTTAAAATGTGATTATATGTCATTACTGGGATTTTTTATTTTAAGAATGCTTACTTATGAAGCATCTCACAGACGTACTTCACTCTTTCACTGATTCTCACTTGGGCTTTTATTAATCAAAAACTAGCTTACAGCGGAGCTTTTCATCCAAAGTCCCACGTGAGGTTACAGACAGGGCCTGAATGAACTCTGAGAACTCAATCCGTCCATCCTGTGGAAAAAAATAGATATATAATTAATGAATAGATTAATTTCTACAAACAGCCTACCAATACAATATAATACTAAAAGCTAGATCACACATTATTTAACTAACAGTGAACCCAGTTAAATGCTGTAAAAAAAAAGTTTAAGTTTTTTCATGATGTCTAAAGCTCTAACAGATTTTAAAAAGGTTCCTCATTGTAAAGTGTTACTCAGAAGCCTTCTGTTGATTGGCAGAGTAAACTGGGCCAGTGGGCTGCTATTCCTGTCCCACCCCCTGCTCTTCCTTGGGGCTACAGTCTGGCACCACCAGCCATTACAAAATGCTTTTCCGCTTCCAAATATCCAGCAGATACGTTATGACACATTTAATGATTTGTCTATTGAAACTTCTCTAGAGCAAGAGAGGTAAATGAATGCAGTTTCAGGTTATTTTGTACACGGATTTAAAATCTTCCAAAATATGTCTTAAAACCTCAGGGAGTGGAAACGCTCAACTTGCTTGTTTAAACCTTTTTAAATTGTGTGAAATTTCAGACTATGCACTCTATTTTCTGTCATCTTCACATCAAATTGAACTAGTGGGCTTCAGGAAGCTCTGAGGAGGCAATATCAACGACAGACAGCATTTAGTTCCTGTAAATACAATGATCCAATCAAAGAATTGTTCCACTGGGAAGCAGGTGACCCTGCCTAATTTGCAATTGTTTATTTTTACAATGTATTATTTCAGACTGAACTGTTCTTGAACTACAGAGTAGAAATAGCATGTAAAAAACTGTAATTATGCATGTTAGCAATTAGACAATATATTAAAGGCTCACTAAAGATAAATGTCTACAAAAAGCATTAACTACCTTTGTACTTTCAAAGATTTTGTAGTATACCATGAAATGTAATATGTTCAGCCATAAAAAAAAAGAAACAGGGTTTGAAAAGATGTAATTGAACCAAATACTTCAAGGCCCTTATAATACTTAAAAAAAAATAAATGAAAACATTGACAAATATAACTGATAGTTAAGTATTCGTAATCTCATAACCAAATATAACCCAATGTTAATTTACTTCTTACTTTTCCAGGTATAAAACATAAAAAACCTTTGCATGCCAATCTAAATAATAACAATTAGATTTAAAATGTATAAAAAACATTAAAACAATAACAAAAAAATAGACTTTTTCCTAATACTTATAAATAAGTATACAATTTATATATATATATATATTTTTAAATTAATACAATGTAGTACCATAGTGGCATAAAAATACAATGTAGCTATTGCTGTATGTTCTCACTCCTAGTGAATTCCTCCGTATTATATCAATCCATTTTCCTTTCAACATTATGAGTTTTCCAGTTCCTGCTATAAAACTGAATCTAGCATGCAGTGTTAGGTTTCAGACAAATACAGCCTTGAGGTTCAAAGGTTCAGTTTTGGTGTCATCAAACCACAGAATCTCATTAAACCAAATTGTTGCATTTCCTATCTGCCTTGGGCGAACTCTAGGTGACTCAACTTTTATGCCACCCTTCCTTGTGAGTCATTTTTGAGTGTATTTGCTTTCGCTGTGTCATGCAGTCTGTCACGGAAGACAACAACAACAACAACAGTTACTGTTACTGTCGCACTACACTCCTACACTGTTCGGACCGCTACATTTTGGAGGACAGCCATTTATTCTATTATTATTATAATCTTTTCTCTCATTTTTAATGATGGCTTTCATTATGCTCAGAGTGGTATTCCACAACATAAAGCATTACTTATATCCCTGCCTAGACTTGCATTTTATATGATCTGCTTGAATGTTACATGGTCATAGGGGTTTAGTGTTTCCTTGAAATCAGATCAGGTCAAGTCAGGTTAATTGTTTCAGTCATATAAAGGTGTTGAGGTTTGGCTCATCATCATGGCCGTATAAGTCCCTGCTTGCAGATGCTGAAACTACACAATCTGAAGTAAAATGTTTTTCTCCTTTCTCTTTGGAGTGTAACAAGCTGTTAGTACATATATAAGATCCCTGAAGTTAAGAAGATTAAAGTTTCAAAACCAAAAAGTTATGACACGCAATGCTAATTTAAACACGCCCCCACTTTTCTACATCACAGAGTGGTTTTGTTTTCAAACACTGCCCGAATGTTATGCAAAGAAAAAAGGCGGAACTCTTATTCTAGCTTTAGTGTTGCTACAGCATCATGTCCTGGATGCGCTTGTGTGTCGTGAAAGTGAAACTACTTGGTTTGTGCTTGTAATTATGTCCCCACTGGATGCAGAAATGCCTTGTTTGTAACGTGTTTTATTGTTTTGGTGTCTAGTGCCAGGACGCAGCATCATGTTATAGTAAGGGACGTAACATATTAGCCACATGTTTGCGTATTCAGCCAATCACAGTGCACTGGATAACTGGCTCAGACCACACCTTGCATTTTTTGAATAATGAGCTTTGAACAAATCAACATGTTTTAGGAGGCGGGCTTAGAGGAGAAACATAAATGTACAGAATGTGGAAAATAATGTGTTTTTGCACCTTAAACCGAACAACATATAACATTACACCAAATACACAAAATAATGTTATTTTTAGCAACATCATGTTATGCTGTCTGTCAGTGTTTCCCTTGTGTGGTGTTTTGTGGACTTTTATTTTGACGTGTCTCCCTCTGTTTCCATGCCCACTCTGTTATGTCTCCACCCAGCTTGTTTGTCACTATGGTTTTTGATTAGCTCCTCATCTAGTTATTGTGTGTATTAAAAGAGTTGTTTGTGTTCCAGTCTTTGCCAATCATTGTGCTTATCCCTCTGCAAGCCTTCCCTAGAGTGGATTTTCTGTTTTCGCCTCTGCCTTTGTGGATTATTGCCTTTGTTTCTGCCCCCCTGGATTCTGTTCGCTGTTCGACTGACTCCTGCTCTGCCTATCCGATAATCTCTGTGTTTGCCTCTTCTATACCTGTTCGCTGTTGTTTCGACCTTGCCTGTTTCGACCTTGCCTGTTTCGACCCTGAGTTAAATAAAGCCTGCCTGCATATGGATCTGCTTGTCTTCCCCTATCCTTATTGCAACACATCATATGACCCCTTTAATAGATTTTACTGTCGTTTAACAACATGCTATGGAAGACCGTTTCAATAAATAAAAAATAAAAAAGGTAATTGTGACTTTTTAAGCTCACAATTCATACTTTTTTTTCTCTCAGAATTGTGAAATATAAACTTGCAATTGCAAAAGGAATTATTTTTTGCAATTGTAAATTAATTGTAATATAATTCTAACAATATCTTATAATTCTAATTTTATAACTCATAATTGTGTTTATATCTAACAACTACCCCACGGACAGCTCCTTTGACCTCCTTCCTGGGCCAGTGGCACCCCGGGGCCGTGTCTTTCCCCTCTCACAACCCGAGACCGAATGCATGAATCAGTACATTCAGGAGGAACTTGCCAAGGGATTCATTAGACCCTCTACATCCCCAGCGTCGGCGGGTTTCTTCTTCGTCAAAAAAAAGGAATGAGGTCTGCGGCCATGCATTGACTACTGGGCCCTCAACGAAATCACTGTCAAGTATCGATATCCCCTTCCGCTGGTACCATCGGCCCGGGAGCAGCATTGATCGGCTCACTACTTCACAAAGTTTGATTTCTGAAGTGCCTTTAACCTTATACGGATCCTGGAGAGGGACGAGTGGAAGACGGCCTTCTCTACGACCACAGGCCACTATGAGTATCTCGTAATGCCTTTCGGATTATCCAATAGTCCCTCCATCTTCCAGGCGCTCACCAACAAGATCTTCCAAGACATGCTCCACAGATTTGTAATCATCTACATAGACAATATCCTCATTTATTCAGAGAACCTGCAGTCCCACGTCAGCCATGTTCGAACCGTCCTCCAGAGACTCGTTAGCAACCAGCTGTACCAGCAAGTGTGAATTCCACCAGACCAAGGTGTCCTTCCTGGGCTATGTCATCAGCTCTGATGGCATGGCCATGGAAGAATCTAAAGTCATGTCTGTAGTCAACTGGCCCAGGCCACAGAACCTCAAGGAGCTACAAAGGTTCCTCGGCTTCGCAAACTTCTACCGAAGGTTTATCAGGAACTTTAGCCTAACCGCTGCACCCCTGACCGCCATGACTAAAAGGACTTATAAACATTTACCCTGGAGCCCTGAGAGTGAAGCCGCCTTCCATGACCTCAAATCTAAGTTCACTTCGGCTCCCATCCTCCATCCTCTCGCCAGTATTGTCTCAACGACAGGGGGAACCCGAAAAGCTCTACCCTTGAGCCTTCTTCTCCCGCAAGCTCACGACTGCAGAGAGGAACTACGATGTCAGGGTCGCATCCTCCAGTACTTGATCGACTGGGAAGGCTTTGGCCCAGAGAAGAGATTGTGGGTGAACGCCCAGGACATACTGGACCCTACCCTCACTGAGAGTTTTCACCGAGAACGCCCTGAGAAGCCATCCCCCAGACCTCGTGGAAGGCCCTGACGTCGGACTCATGCTCGTTTCAGGAGCTGCTCACAGGGGGGGAACTCTGTCACGAATCGCGCCTCTGTGGCCCTCTCCAGCGAACCTTCACCAGAGTACTAACATTCCTACCCGGACTCTTTAAGCCCACGTACCCCGGCGTTTGCACGCCGATTTGCCCCGCCCATCGTTTCTGAGTGTTTTACTTGTGTTTATTTACTACCCGTGTTTGATTTCCTGATTGTGTTTTGGTTTCCAAATTTTTGCCTGTCCCGACCCATATTGACTGTTTTTCGACTACGATCTGCCTGCTCCCTGTGATATACCTGCTTGCCTGTGTTTTGACCCTTTTGCGTGTCTGACTATGATTATTAAACGTTGCACATGGATCTGAACGAGTTACGCGAGTCATTACAGTTATATGACACAATTCTGAGAAAAAAAGTCAGAATTGAAATTTACAACTTTTGTAAAAAACAAAAATACCAACTTCCATCACATACCAAATGTTGGACCTTTATAGAGTGTGAATCATTGTACAGATTGTAAGCCTATTGTAAGTATATTGTTTTCATCTTCAATCATCTACCCTGATCAAAGGGGTAGTTTACAGCGAAAAAAAAAAATGTCATAATTTAACCTGTATGAGTTTTTTTTTTTTATCCCGCTGAAAAATATATTGGGGACCATCAACTATTTGGTTAAAAACATTCTTTAAAATATCTTCTTTTATGGTCTATAGAGGAAAGAAAGTCATATAACAACTTGGTTGGTGAGTAAATGATGACACAATAACATTTTCCCAATATGATATATACATTTAATTATTTTCTTTTTTTTTTTATTGCATAGCTGTAACATAATTAAAAGTGAAAAAGGATAACAGAATAACACTGGTAACTTACAGCAACAGAAACAAAAACCCATGCTGTTCTCAAAATACTAGAGCACAAATTCAAGGAAGACAGGGTTTGTGTCTCTTTGACCTCTATTCTAGAGTCAGACTACAGAGTCTGTTCTGTTAGACATCACTACAATTCCTTACAAGCCCAGACAGATAACATCTCCAGAACACTGACCATGAATCTGAGGTGAAACGCACTGCAGTGGTACAGATTACTAGAAAAGAGCAAACAAAGGCCAAGACTAATGTCTCTCACTAACAGCGGTGCCTTTCAAAACTTATAAATAAACATAGGGACTAGTTTGACTGTGTGTGATATTTGAAAGTGGTTTGGCTGCCAGACGACTCTTATCTGGCAGAGCTAACTGGCTCCTAATCACATTACAGATTGCATAGATACCAAAATGAGGCTATTTAATGAATAATTAATAACAGGAACAAAGCACAATTCACAAGAATAATTAACCTTTCACCTCCCATCCTTATGCATACGGGCAAAACCTTTACACCCGACCTTAATAAAGAACAGACAAAGACAGAATGTCTCCAACACTAAAGAAATTCTGTTGTGCAAGACCCTAAAAGTGATGTGCACTTCACCTTGTTCTCATCGAAAACATTGAAGACAAATGAGGCAAACTTGGTGGGGTCGCCGAAGGGAAAGAACTGTTTGTAGATCTTCTGGAAACCTGCAGCATCAAGCTGACCGCTCGGGCAATCTTTTATGAAGCCCTTGTACCTGGAAAAAAGGAAAAAAACATTATGATTTCAGACACTGTCTTTGAAAAGTGAGCAAGATGTTACAGAAGACTGTCGAGCCGTCTATGCTTGTCTGTGAGCACAGCACCTAACTGATCTCCATGCTAACAAAATAGGCTTATGTCTTTATACTCTGCCTCTTGCTTCATAAGATCTCTGAAGTCTGTTCTCTTTCTGACAGGTAGAAATAATTTATAGCGAGATCTATCAGCTTCCTGAACCCTGCTGTGACTTGAGAATGACATGAAACAAGAATGAAACTTCCACTAAACTACAGGTAGCAATTGATGTCTCCTGTCTACTATACCCTGCTGGTCAAACCTTCTCATCAGAAAAATCTTTCAAGTTTTCTTGTCCTTATTTCAATAAAAATAGCAAAACACTCTAATTAGTAAGTAATGTTTAAGTATGTTAAGTATTCAGTAATGTTACAAATGATTTCTATTTCATATAAATGCTGGTCTTTTGAACTTTGCATTAATCAAAGAAATCTGTAAAAAAATACATTTATATATTTTCCATGTTAAGTAGCACTGGTTTTAAACACTGATATTTATATATAAAAAAATAATAATAAATAAATAAATAAAATATTTCTTTAGCATCAGGTTGTCATATTAGAATGATTTCTGAAGGACCATGTGACAATGAAGACTAAAAGTAATTTCTGAATATTCAGCTTTACCTCACAGGAATAAATTCCATTTTTAAATATTTAAAAACATTTTAAAAAACTCACCAACCATACTTTTGAACAATATAATAAATAACATATTATAACATAATACAATAAACCACAGCAACATTTTGTAAGATTTTGTACAGCTTAAAAATACAAACTGACAATATTATGTTATATATTATATATCTGGTTTTGATGTTGTTTACCTGTTTTCAACTGAAAATCAAGGCAAAATGGCAAACATTTTTAGCCTTGACACTTCTTGTTAATTGCAATTAACACATGAAAATGAGACAGAAATTAATTTCCCTTTTCAAGATTGTTGGTGATGATCTGTGCAGGACGTGTGAGCTGCATTGCAGGGTACAAGAACAGAACTGCACTTTGAATTATTTAGCTGTAATGAAAGCTCACCTCTTAATCAAGCTGTAATTTTCACCTGTGCAGCTGCCTGTCACACTCAAATGCTCCATTACATTTTTCACCAAGAATGTCAAGTTCACTGAAGCAAACTGTTAGTGCAGCTCAGTTTATAACAGAATGTGAATTCATGCTGTTACGTGACGTGAGAATGAAGGGAAAGAGGGTCTGTCTTCTCAGCACCAAACTCTCAGCTTTGACTTGCATGCTGAAACTCCTAAGGGAGATTGAGTGTAATTTAACTTACCAAACTCTCACAACAGCCTCTCTCTTACTCAGTTTGTCTATTTCTCTCTCCCTTTCCTGATGATAAAGGACAGGAACTTCCTCCTTAAAGGAAAAAAGACTCTGCTAACATGAGGGACAGGACAAGAGCAAGGTCATATGGGTTTGTTTGCATACCCCAATTTGGTTTGGATTGATCCCAATTGTGCCTTCAGTATGATACCAGACTCTGATACCTCAGAGCTAATTCAGGACTGCAGACAACAAGTAAACAACCTTTAACAATAGAGGAAATTAAACTCATCTATTCCTTAAAGAAAATGTTTTGGGTTTAACAAAACTGGTGCAAAAAACAATCTTTGTAAGTACATAATAATGAACAAATTTCACTAAACTAGAGAAAGTAAATTGTTTGTAGCATATATGTATATGTATAAGTTATCAGTGCTCATCAGCCATGTAAACTGGAGCTAAATTCGGTTGTCAGTCATCCTGGTTACTCCAGTTCTGTAGACATTGTAGTCATTTACCAGAGAGACAACTGCATACTACAACCACAATCACAGAAACGTCTACCTGGTCTCATGTCATAAAAGTAGCTTGGTGCACTTTTTAGCGAGACATGAAATACGTACCAACAAGTACATATCACTGCAGTTTCCAAAACAAATTTCACAAAAATTCACAAATTTAGAGTTTCGATTAATAATGCATACTTTTCACACCATTACTTGAAGAATATCATGTTGTGACTTTAAAACAATATTAATATGCTTGGATATTTGAAAACTGATGCTTTTGAAAGTTAGCATCACACATATCCAGCTTCATATGTAGCCTATGGGTTTTCATTGACAGTAGTTTTGTTCGGTAGCTCATGGGGTACAGAAATGTACTTGAGAGACAAGGAGCTCCAGTTTGAATCCAGTGTAACTATGGTTCGACAAAACAATGCAAATCTGTGTAAAAGGAAGTTGAAATGGTACGGTTGCATCAACAAATGTGTTTAATTTCTGTTTTGCATTTATTAACACTAACCAGTAGGTTTAGGGTTGGATTTTGAACCACAGCAATACATACCTCTATCAATGTAATAAAATGTTCCCGGGTTCACATATTGAACCTGTGTTTTAGCGCCACTCAGTGGACATTTCTCTTTGAAACTGCTGTGAAATGTGCAGTAAGACACAACAGGGTTGCACAAAAAGTGCACAGAGGTAAATAATTTTATGAGACCGGGCTGGAACACGTATAGGTTACTTGTGTAACCACTGTTCCCTGAGACATTGAACGAGTACTGCGTCTGCTAAGACCCATGGGGAAAACTCCTTTTTTTCCCCCTAACTGAAGCCTATTTTAAAACCCAATTTTATTATTTACTAAAACTGCACGGTCATTGGCCGCTGTATTGGGCTGGGCGAGGACTGGGCGAGGGCATCCATTTCCATGTTGAAATACGCTGGGCAGCGGGTGTTTTCCTCCGAGGCAAAAAGGTCTATTTCTGCTCTGCCGAATAAGTGCCAGATCGTCCGGATTATTCTGGGGTGCAGTGTCCATTCTGATGGTCTGACCTTTCCCCTGGACAGCATGTCTGCGCCCTGGTTGAGAAGTCCCTGTATGTGCGATGCTCTTATCGAGCGAAAGTTAGGCAGATCCCACTTTAGGAGGCTTTCTGCCATTTTGTAGAAGTATTTTGACGAAAGGCAAAACACCCATTGGTGATTTATGTGAAACACCACTTTCATACTGTCCGAGCGCACCACAACGTGACTGTTCCTCAAAAGTGGATGGAAGAAGTGACACGCTGCCATAATTTCCAGACAGTTGATGGCCGGAGGCCAGAGAGCACTTGTGCAGCGTGCCCCAACCCATCTGTCAGAAGCACTCTCCTCCTGTTCACCACATAGAGAGGGATTCAATTTTGCAGCTATTGAATGTCTTTCCATAGGCGCAGTGCTGAAATGCGGGCTGCGTCTACTCTGAGCTTTTGGTGGCCGAGACACCAGGCTCGTGGCAGTACCCATGCTTTTTTAACCAGAACTTTTTTAACCGAGCTGCAGGACTGGCAAGGCTGCTGACATCAGACCGAGTATCCTTTGAATACTTTGAATTAACTCGGGCCAGGCTCGAAAGAGGCTGCACTCGCCCGTATGTTCGCGGCCCGCTCTGTTGAGAGCGTTGCGTTCATTCGCTTTGAGTCTATCAC
Organism: Enteromius thamalakanensis; assembly: GCA_032357475.1. NCBI lineage: Eukaryota > Metazoa > Chordata > Actinopteri > Cypriniformes > Cyprinidae > Enteromius > Enteromius thamalakanensis. The sequence continues at coordinate 14,042,076 of JAUCMT010000154.1, read as the reverse complement.
TGTGCCCAGAAGTCAACATTTTGAAGCGCCGTTCGAGAAGAGCGCGATACAAAACTCTTAAGTCTAGAATGGGCCTGAGCCCGCCATCTCGCTTTGGGACTAGAAAATACCGGCTGTAATGCTCTTTTTCTCTGTCTGAGGGGGAATGATTTGAATCACCCCTTTGATAGCAGCGTATTAACTTCGGCTCGTAGCACCTAATCTGCGGTGCTTGAGAGCGAAGTACGAATGATTTTGCTGAAGGGCAAAATTTTTTGGCAAACTGAAGCAGTAGCCTTTTTCTAATATCCCCAAAACCCACTTTGACACTCCGGGAATGGCGCGCCAGGCATTCAGGCAAAATGATAAGTCAAATCAAGTCAAGTCAAGTCACTTTTATTTATATAGCGCTTTTAACAATACAGATTGTAGCAAAGCACTGAACATTA
>JAUCMT010000154.1:14022624-14041548 GCA_032357475.1 Enteromius thamalakanensis | reverse complement strand
TTGGCTTCACCTGAACAACATGCTGATTTGTTTATATTAAATAGATGTACAAATTACATGAACTATTGATGAGCTATTAGTTATACAGTCCAGAGCAAATTACTTGCCCCGCACAGCAGGCCGAGTGTCTTCCCCGGTGCACCCCAGAAGGACAAGATGTCCATTGCAGCAGGCTGGTAATTGTTGATTACTCTTGTTTATCTTTTGTTAATAAAATCTATTTTATTACACTTGTGTCTTTCTTGTGTTGATGATACAGAATAGGTTCTACAATTTACAGATCATTGATTATTTGTGACGCAAGTACCCATCACTAAACTATTTCACACCCTAGGTTGTGATAAGTGAATTTTTTTTCTCTTACAACCTCTGTGATAATTCCAGAGCAAATGACTGTTTTTCAGCAAACTCCTCTGAGAAAACTAATGCAGTCCCAATGTGATGTCTGTGATTGTCGGTGATATTACATTACATTTCGTTGTTTTTTTGGCCAACGCAATATGCTGTAGGTACTCTTACCACATGCACGTTTGATATATTTTGATATAGAAAAAAAATACATGAATGCAAATAAAAAGCCAGATCAAATAAACTGTTAAGACTGGCTTTTGTATTATCAATATCAGATAAGATAACTCACGTTATTTCTGCACTCGATTACAAATGTTTTAATGACATATTGCAATGTAAACTTTTTGTTTGTTTACAAAGGCTGGTGGCCTTTTTAAAGGCCGAGAGCATGCCAGCTTTTTGCACTCCAGGGAGTAGGGACCTACTGAGTGCACCGCAGTGCCACGAGAGTTCCTCCCCGGGCAATCTGTGTAAAAGAGCAATTTCTCACGGTTGGTATGGCGTTCTCTGGAATGTCTATCCGGCCGTACGCTTCTGGGTGCATTAAGTTTTCTCACTTCTTTGGATGGACATGATCGTTGCCTCATGGGCCGAGATTACGCTGGGGCAGCGTTTCCCAATGAATGCATGACCATCGCTACAGTGAGGTTCCGCCTCTCGTTTGTGAGATGGCTCCCATTAGCATCTTTCCATGGCAAATCATTGAGCTGTAATAGTTTTTCGGCTCTCTAGTTGGGATGATTGGTTTCAGGGGCAGGGATAAGGCATCCCTATGTTTCCCCCTGGTGCCTTTCTTCCCGTGAGGTGCACGAGGAGCTGATCAGGTTGCAGTGGGTTTGCCCTTCAAAGTGTGTGAGCTCTAGTCCGTGGCACCCGGCCCGGAGGTGCAGGGGTTATTCTCAGAGAGAGTAGTTTTCCTAACCTCTGGTCCCAGTCCCCCGAGGTCCCTTCCTGAGCAACACACGCCTCCTCGGATTCGGACCTGGAGCCCTATATGATAAGGGTCGATAAATATCTTTTGGTATTTTATCGGAAAGATGACGTATGAATTTAGAGTGGGTCACCCTGCGAAAAGAATGGATATGGAGGAATTAGCATGAAGATCGAAGGCATTGTGTTCATTAAGTTCTGGCAGATGTTGGGGCGGGTAGTGATGAGAAGGTGAGAACGGGGCAGATATAAAATAGAAGGGACCCTGGCTAACTTTTTGTTTTGTTTGTTTGTTTTAAATTGATATTTGGTAAGGCTAAATTATGTGGGGAGGAGGGGATCAATAATCAGGTGATTTGCCTGGAAATTGTGGGTGGCGATCCATTCGGGCTGAGTCGGGGCCACGGCTGGATTAACTGAGTCCAATAGCCATAGTCCAGAAACAGGCTGGCCTGAGGAGAAGAGAGAGAGGTTAGTATGGCTTGGGATTTAGAGCAGGGTCGGGTTTGTGGCAAACTGTGGGTTGGTTGGGGCTGAAGTCCAGCTAAAGACCACGCAAACCACGTCTATTCAGGGGCGGATGGGGGCAGTTTTAGTTAAGCTGCTATTATGTTGCTTCTAACTCTATTTATGCAAATAGCCAAATCAAGGAGTAGCTGTTGTCTATCTTATGTGAACTCCTCAATGAAGTATACAGTACATTATTCTATCTAGAATTAGGAGGAATAATAATTCACTTTCTTTGGGTACCGGGAAATGCTGGTGTTGAGGGTAATGAACAGGTTGACAAATTAGCCAAACAGACCCTTAAACATAAAGAAATAGATCTGCAAATCACTGTGAGCAAGATTCTTTTCTTATAAAGAATCATGCCAAATCAATCTGGCAGAAATACTGGGATGATAATGGAAAAGGTAGACATCTATATAGCATCCATAAACAGGTGGACAAAGGAAGAATGGAAGGTAGGAGTAGGAAAGATAAGGGCATGATAACCTGATTAAGAATTGGTCATACAGGGCTTAACCTGTGATTAATTCGCTTAACGACCCTGTCAAAATTATGTTATTTGCAAAACATTCACATTGTAGAATAAATACACCCATTACCTACTACCTACAGAAAAAATTACACTTGCAGTAAGTGTTGAGTGAAGTGTAGAAAATAAAATATGACAAGGAAGTTAGAAAGAATTCCATGAATGTAGGCATTGTAACTTACAGAAGTATTTATTTTTTCAACCAAGTGGTTCCTTGTCATATAGTTTCAGTTGATCTGATCATGGCTGTAGGAGGCTCAGGCCACGGTAGCTCACCCCCAGTCCCACCTTTCCCCATCATGACCCAGGTATTACCGCCCCCACCCCCCAAAAAAAATTGTGTTGGGCCTGGATCAGCGGATGGTTCTGGACAGGACTGGACTGCAGAAACTGGGACCGGAACTGGATCTGGGCGCGGGTCCTCAATCCGTGAAATGGGGCTACCACCTGTGCTATGCGGACTAGGCACCGTCCTACGGCCGGACATCAAACGGCTCTCCCGGCAGTGAAACCAAAACCGACATGGACCCTCAACCCGTCTCTCCTGGCCGTGAAAGTGGACCGAAGCCCGTAGAGATGTGCGCATTCGTGTCTGTGGAAGGAAAAGCAGTCTGGTGTGTTTGTGGCGCGGTGGCGACAGGATCCGGCCGAAATCCCGTTTGCAAACGATATGTAACCAGCGTGAGAAACAATGCCGACTCCCACTGCAATCCAGTGATGTCTGGGATTTCGGATTCCTGCAGAAAAGCAGCACCATCTCAAAACCATCTCAAATTTGATCTCGCGTTCTGTCACGATTTGCTGAGGTAAATGTCGCGCTCTTGCTTCCTTAGCCCAGAGAGAGAAGGCACAGAGACGGAACTATACTCAAAATAGTGAACAGTTTAATTATAAACGTGGAATGCAGGAAAGTGCAGAGGGCAATGCAGACACGTACAGAACAGCAAACATACTTCTGATCAAACAGACAGAAATTAACCAAGTTAAATACAAAACTAATTAGACACAAACACAAGGCACCAGGGGAGACACAGCTGGGAATTCATTAAACACTAAGGACCGGGGCATGGTTTTAGACAGCAGACACGAGGGAGACAAGCATGAAAATAAACACAAGCACGCGGACATGAAATGACAATTTACACAAAACGTCTCATGGAGCACCTGGGGCATGACATAGAGCCTCTATTTAAAACTCTCCATCTTAATAACAGTCGTGACAAGCTGCGGTTGTTTTTCAGTTAACTGCACACTTTACAGTCTCATGAGTTTTGTGCTGAGGAGGAATTCATTCAGACTTTCCTACAAAAACTACTTATGATGAACTACAGAGCAAGATACATTAAAAATAAATAGACAAATACGTAGCATGACAGACAAACAAACAGTGACTGAGAGATTTTTTTGAGATTTCTTGGAGTTTTCTCAAGGAAAAAACTGTCTGTTTCACGTCACAAGTACGATGAAAAGTGGTCAAAAATAACAATAATGACAGATCTGAGCAACAGATGGCAATAAATTTGTCCAATGAACAAATTGATCTTGACAAGATATCAGAAGCACTTCAAGCAGCAACATTCGGCTTGGACCACATCATGAGGGAGATTGGTCAGATCTATGAATTATGTAAATCAGTGAATAAGAACAAGGAAGGTCTGCCGTGTAAGTTTACTTTTCTCCCCAGTTTCTCCCCAGTATCAGTGGAGCTGATGGATGGAGATGCTGTTCATGTCCCTGTGGTCTGGGTTACTGCTGTTCTAGATGAACTCATCCAGAAACTGGGAGACCAGAGAGTCTTTGTGCTGTCAGTTTTAGGGGTTCAGAGCTCTGGGAAGTCCACCATGCTGAACGCCATGTTTGGAATTGAGTTTGCCATCAGTGCTGGCAGATGCCCCAGAGGAGCTTTCATGCAGCTGCTCAGAGTCTCAGAGGAGATGAAAGAGCAACTTAAATTTGACTTTATCCTTGTTGTTGATACTGAGGGTCTTCGTGCTCCAGAACTATCTGGAAGGTTAACAAGACATCAGGATAAGGAATCTGACATTGATCAATATTTTTGGAGAAAACCCATCAGATCTGCAAGACATTCTTCAGATTGTAGTTCAGGCCTTAATAAGGATGAAAAAGGTCAAACTAAATGTGTGTTTGTACATCAAAATGTTTCAGACATCACAGCTAGAGAGAGAAACATGGAGGGAAGAAGACGGCTGCAAGAGACACTGGATGAGATGACAAAACCTGCTGCTAAAGATGAAGCTTGTGATGCAGAAAATTTGAGTGATGTCATTACTTTTGACATACAGAAGGATGTAAAATATTTCGCTCAGCTCTGGGAAGGAACCCCACCAATGGCACCACCAAACCCAAAGTACTGTGAAAACATCCAAGAGCTAAAGAAAACTTTGTTTAGCCATTCCTCAAAATCCTATGGCTTACAGCGGACACAACTTAAACTCCATATTAAGGATCTCTGGGAAGCTTTACTGAATGAACGGTTGGAGCGTTTTTTCTGTGTTTGCGACTGATGTGGGATACAGCAGCCAGCAAGCAAAAATGTAACTCTCATTGATTAGAGAGTTGTTAAAATTATTAGCGCCTTTCAGTGCAGCCGAAGGCATGGGTGAATACACTCGCTGATGAGCCGGCGGTGCCGGATAGCTCAGAGTTTTTTTGTTTTGTCAGGCTATGACTGAAGCTGAGGAGACTGCAGCTTAGGGAGCCTAAAGCGACAATGACTTTGACTTTAAAATGGCCCGAACACCGAGTTACTCCGCAGAGAGGACCCTGGCATGTAATGCTGGGATGTCCAGATTATAAAACCTGGCAAAGGTGGACGCGCGAAGACCAGCCAGCCGCCTCACATATCTCTCTCTGAAAGAGAAACACCACTGACCCAGGCCCAGGTAGAGGCAGTGGATCTAGTGGAATGACATATAACTCCCAGGGGACATTTCCTGCCCGCTGAAGAGTAAGCCAGTGAAATAGCAGTCACAACCAATTTTGCGAGCCTTTGCTTCGAGACCGGTAGCCCTTTGGATCGGACACCGAAGCAGACAAACAGCTGATCAGAGCATTTGAAATCAGCTGAACGCTCGATAAAAGCTCTTAATGCCCTGACCGGGCAGAGAGGGTTGGAGTCCTGGACCTTGGAGGGCATCAAAGCCGCTAGAGAACCACCTGAGCTCTGAATGGCGTAGAGAGTATTTTAGGTACATAGCCGTGCCTTGGTTTCAGGATGACTTTCGAGTCATTTCGCCCCAAACTCAAGACATGCAGGGCTAACAGCGCTCCCATCGAGCGGCCACACATGGAGAGCCCACAGTTCGGGGAGAGCCTTCACCTGAGATAGCAGGTCTCTTCTCAGGGGAATTGGCCTACTGAATTGGGAATTGGGATACTGTAAGCATTGCATAAAGGCTTGCTATCCACGGCTGGTTCGGCCACAGAGGGGCTATCAGGAGGAGCTTGTGGCCCTCCTCCTTTACCCTGTTGATGACCTGAGTTATCAGGGGGGTCGGAGGGAAAGCATAGAGAGAAAGCCTCCTCCAGGACTGGGCGAGGGCATCCATTTCCATGGTGAAATATGCTGGGCAGCGGGTGTTTTCGTCCAAGGCAAAAAGGTCTAATTCTGCTTTTCCGAATAAGTGCCAGATCATCTGGATTATCCGGGGGTGCAGTGTCCATTCTGATGGTCTGACCTTTCCCCTGGACAGCATGTCTGCGCCCTGGTTGAGAGGGCCCGGTATGTGCGATGCTCTTATCAAGCGAAAGTTTGGCAGAGCCCACTTTAGGAGGCTTGCTGCCATTTTGTACAGGCGTTTTGACGAAAGGCCCCCCTTGGTGATTTATGTACGACACCACTGTCATACTGTCCGAGTGCACCAGAACGTGACTGTCCCTCAGAAGTGGAAGGAAGAAGTGACACGCTGCCATAATTTCCAGACAGTTGATGGCCAGAGAGCCCTCGTGCAGGGTGCCCCAACCCATCTTGGAGGGTGTCTGTCAGAAGCACTCTCCTCCTGTTCACCACATAGAGAGGGATTACATTTTTCAGCCATTGAATGTCTTTCTATAGGTGCAGTGCTAAAATGCAGGCTGCGTCTACTTTGAGCTTTTGGTGGCTGAGACGCCAGGCTTGCGGTGGCACCCATGCTTTTTTTTTCTTTTGTTTTTTTTAACCAGAACTGCAGGGGCCTCATGTGTAGTAGGCCGAGCTGCAGGACCGGCGAGGCTGCTGACATCAGACCGAGCATCCTTTGAAAGGGTTTCAGAGTGCGCTTTGGGCCGGGCCCAAAAGAGGCTGCACTCGCCCGTATGTTCGCGGACCCCTCTGTTGAGAGCGTTGCGTTCATTCGCTTTGAGTCTATCACTGTGCCCAGAAAATCTGTTGGCTGGGGGACAGCTCGCTCTTTGCGAATTTATTTTATTTTTTTATTCAACATTTTGAAGCGCCGTTCGAGAAGAGTGCGATTCAGAACTCTTTAAGTCTAGAATGGGCCTGAGCCCATGAAAGCTGGAACTAGTTACACTAATCTTCAAGAAGCACACACTGAGGCCGATTGTGTCCGAATAATTCACTTAACATACTGCATCTCAATCGCGAATTCATTTCTCGCCTTTGAAGTGAAGAAAATGAGAGCGTGAGGGATTCGGTGAAATGCGCAGCTATGAGAGTGTCAGCGAAAACACGCGTCTACAATGTAAGCAGCCTTATAAAGATAATGCAGCTGCAACCAGGTGAACTAATCTTAAGAAATACATACTGAGGAGGCTGATTGTGTCTGAATAATTCACTTAAACATACTCCATCTCGATCGCAAATTCATTTCTCGTCTTGAAGGGAAGAAACGAGAGCTTGAGAGAGTCAGTGAAAGCGAGCTGCTTGTGAGGCAGACGGAGCTCACGCCCCTTTTTTCTGATGTCTGCATAATTCGCTCAAACGTGTCCCATCTCAATCGCGAATTCATTTTTCGCCATGGAAGGGAAGAAAATGAGGGCATGAGGGACTCAGTGAAACGCGCAGCTATAAGAGTGGGGCAGACTGAGCTTGCGCCCCTTTTTTCTGAGCGTTCCACAAAACCAACAAACCATCTTATGCTGATTTAATCAGTTTTTCCCCCTACCTGGAAAATAGTATTTTCTCCACCACCTCTATGCAAATAGCTGGGTGTTTCGGCCAATTAAAACTTACTGCTACAGCGGAAAACATTTGAGTTTCTTAAAGTTAACAAAGATGTAATAGAAGCAACATACAGGTTTAAAAATAAAATCAGATTATTAGCAGCAGATTACCAAGAAAAGGAAGAAAAAAAAATAATTACTTGGTTTCTTAGTTCTATGACCAGTAAGTTTACTCCCTATTATGAATAGTTCAAATAAGCATATGAGTCTAGAAGTTATGTGTACCAAAAAAAGATTTTGTTTAAGTTTAGTTTTATTCAACCATAAAACTACTATTTTCAGAGGGTCAGGAGTCTGTATAACCTCCTGTAGCTTTATGACGCCATCCTCTGGCCACATGCGAAGCAATGCCAGCTGTGTAATATCTCAGCAATTGCCCAATTACACCCCACCAGTCAGGAACAGCCAGCCAAGCACACGGATGATTCACCAATCAATTGGGCTATTTTTACAGCTTCAAGAAAGGAGAAAATGTTCTCTGTAAGTATGATTCATGCTTCATCCATTCATTGGCAAAGGTTGTAGGTGGTGGTGGTGGTGGGGACTGTTACGCCCTATCAGGGAACTCTGAACAACCTTCTACCTCTCAACACAACCACACACACACAGAATTCCAACTCTCCTCAGCATTAAGCATGCACAGAGTGAGCACAGAGCAAATGAGAAGGGTAACTGCATTTCGTTTTCAGCTAATCCGACTTGATTGCGGCTTAATTTGAGCATGCCGCTGTTGTCAAAGCAACGCCTGCTGTTTTTTTTTAAAGCAAGGAACACAAAGCTCTTATACTTCTAATATGACATGCATAAGTGCAGCATAGTTCAAAGGAATGACACTTTTAATGTTCAGATTTCAAATAAAAACCCATCAAAGCTGTTAAACATCAACTTTCATTGATAATGAAATGTAGGTGAAGATGATGAAGTATCTTAAATTGCTGCATCTAAAAGGCACTTTCTAGAAATGCTGCTGCATCGTTCTCTAATTACACACTATAAAACTGTCTATATAAGTTCCATATTTGAATAAGTCAGCCTATAACATCATTAATTGAGTCTGGATCGCTGAAGTGAAAAATCAGTAACTAAAAGTCACTTCCCTGCTGAAAAGACCAGTGTTTATGGTCCAAGCTGGTTACTGGTGGTTTTGTGCTGGTCTAACTGGCAACATCAGATCTTGTCACATGAAAGTCTGGTCATGTGACATGCAAGAACCAGTGAGGTTTAATGTGAGCTGATGTTGGCGGTTTATGTCACCATTTTTAATGTAGTCTAGTTATTCCTTTGTTGGTAACAAATACATTTTGAATATGTCCCTCTAACTTTTAAAGGGTTAGTTTACCCCAAAATTAAATCTGTCATTTAAACTCACCCTCATGTTATCCCAAACCTGTAAGACCTTTGTTCATCTTTTGAACACAAATTAAGATATTTTTGATCAAATCAGGGAGCCATCTGTCCCTCCATAGACAGCACCACAACAGGTTGTGAAACTCTCTAAAAGGGCAGAAGACATAACTCAGGGGAGAAGAATGGTCGATTAAATAATATTTAGATTTTTTTCTTTGAGCAAAATTGTAGCGTCACAAACTAAAGTTGAGTTAGTGATGTCACATGGGCTGATCGATGTATTCACTCTGGCATTTTTTTTTTTGAGTGAACTGTGCCTTTAAGAAATCATGGTAGTGATACCAACACCCAAAACAAAACATATGCTGGTCTCTTCAACAGAGCTGACTATATGTTCCTGAATTAAATATATTGCCATTCCTCACACAGCTGCTCATTTGACCGTCCTCACTTCTGAACCTCTCTGCCTCTTAATGGAAAAGGAAGCGTTAAAGGAATCTTAATGCTTTTGTGTTTATTGGCAGTTAATGGAGGCAGTGAATTAAGCAGTGCTTTATATGATGACAGTGTAATATTGTGGTATTTATGTGCTTGTTTGTGAAGTTGTATGCTTAATGTGATTAAATCTGCAATAAGGTAGAAGTAGCAAAACATCTACTGCACGTGTGAGTAAAACGGATGACTGAATATCATAGTGAGTCGACTCTTTTGAATGAATCATCCGAATGATTTGTTCACAAATTGAGCTAACTGGGTTATAGAGTTTAACTCACTGACTTAATTATCCACTTGCAACTTTCAACATTTCATAAGAGGAGAATATGAATGAAACGTGACTTAAATATGAGACTTTTTGTTTAGCCAGACTGCTGACAAAGGACTTATCACCTTATAGCACTTCAGCTATGCCCTCCATTAACAGGCACTTCAGTAGATTGCAGTATATTCAAATAAATACTTTCATTATGGTGTCCAGCACACATGAATCCATTAGCTCCTTCAGGGAAAGACAAATGACTAAATTAATCGCTCAGATGTTTAATTGTTGCTCTCGGGGCTGTTGGTTAACCTGTGCACAGCCATTAATTCAGCCTCCGTGCTGGTTAACCGCAATGCAAAGTAGTTGTCAGATCAATGCCCATCAGCGCATATAAAAACAGTCATTTATATGCATATGGCGAGTGGAACTCTTGGTCAATGCAGGGGATTTCATTTCTGTATGTTTTATCAGAGACAGAATGTCTCTAAGATAAGAGGACAATGAATTCTGTAGCCTATATGAAAGAGAATGCAATTCTGTCAGGCTAATGCAATAGTTCTGTAATTCAGTTTGAGGTCAGGGAGGAAGATGTTCATGCCAGGATTCATTACATTTCAGCTCTGAGATTGAATAACAAAGATTAAAATCACAATCGCTCAAAAAAGATATAAGAATATTACTCTCAGCCTCAGATATGCCACCACAGTCCATTTACTGACCATCTGATGAATAAGTAAAATAACAAGCAATAACTGACTTTATGCAACTCTTGAAGGAAGTAAACACATAATCTCAGTCAATAAACTTGGAAATAAAGTTATGTTATAAAGGCTGTGGTTTTAGGAAGACAATATCCATAAGCACAACCTGAGTATTTTAATGTACCAAAATGTATCCTGGCTCTTCCAAGATGGCAATGCTGGTGAATAGTGACAGTGATGTTGAAGCTCCGTGAATCGGATATATCTGCAAGTACTGCGTCGGAAATCTAACCTATATGCTTGTTATTTCTGTTATTTTATTATGTTATTTTGCAAATATTAATTCCAATCCTACACATCTTATTCAGAAAAAACTATTTACACTATTTACAGATCGGGATAAGTGCATTCAAAAGCAGCAGTTAACACATTTATAATGTTACAAAAGATTTTCCCAAAAAATTTATATATTTTGAATAGTTTTTATTATTACTTTATTATTATTAGTTTTTATTTTTTATTAAAGTATCCTGAAAAGTATATCACTGTTTCCAAAAGATTACTAAGCAGCACTTAAAACAATAAGAAATGTTTCTTGCACAGCAAATCAGCATTAGAATGTTTTTTTAAGGGTCATGTGACACTAAAGATTTGAATAATAGCTGCTGAAACTTCAGCTTTGCCATCATGTGAATAAACTACATTTTCAAATATATGACAATAATAAAAAAAAAACTTTAAATTCTTATAATATTTCACAATACTTCCATTATTTTGATTAAATTAGAGCAGACTTGACAAGCATAAGACACTGTATGCTTTCTGTATATAAATTGCGAGCACACACTTCTGACATTTGTGCACCTGTAGCCAAAACCATGAAAAAAGCTAATTTTTGCACCTTCATCCTTGTGTCACTTTTATCCGCAGGAAGGATTCTCAAAGCTACAATACAGTATTCAGACAGGCGGAGTGATTTCTAAAGGCACCTATAGCTCACGTCCCACTGCAGTCCCACTGTCCTTCCTCACTGGTTTAATATCTACCACCAGCGGCAGAAATGAGTCAACAATTTAGCCTGGCAAACACCCAGGGACACACTGTACCAGGACTGGACTGACCTTGGGCATGCCAGCTAAAGTGCCAGCGTTTGGACTCTGTGGCAGACTGACGTTAAGTGAGGAGTGCCAAACAACACACTCCTGCTCATTGACATCTGGGCACATGAATAGAGAGATTGAATGGACTGTAATATTACTGTCAAATGTTTGTGTTTCAAGGGTAGACACTGAGATTATTCCCCTGGGAAGCACAGCTACAAAATGATGAGGAAATGTAAAATGATGCTGTGTTGAGTGGCCAAAGCAGATGGAGGTATAAAAGCATGATGTGCCTAGTGTACCAAAACAGACAACAGAGGGATAAAAAAAACACAATATTACACAGAGGAGTATGTGTAGAACTAGATAGGAAAATAACTTACCATTGCTGAACTTCTTTCTCTGTAACTGTACGGGGAAAACAGGAGAGAACACAATGAATACACTACTGAATTAAAAAAAAAAAAATACAAAAAAAGAATTTGTCTGGCAGCCTGTGCTACATTATCATAACAGACTGATACTGATCGCCACTTGTGATTCAGCCTGTCTTCTAAAATGCACAATTACAACACTTTTTACGATCTCACTTCTAGGTCATTGACATTAATTTCACACTCAGCTAACGCATCTATCAAAAGCGACTTGCAAAAGAATTATTACACACTATGGAGTTACAAGGGGTTACATCATAGGAAGTAAAAGGGCTAACAAAAAAACAATGCAAGCACAGAAGCGAGAGCCAGAACGACAACGAGTAGGCTGTGGTTTGTTGGTCAGCAGCATTTGGTGGAGTATGTAGGCTTGTGATTTACAAATGCTAAACAACAAATCATATCATATTATTCTCATCTCTGCATTCTGAGAGGCAGATTTCACAATTGAAGAGTTCAGATGCAAAAGCCTCCAAGTACGTCTGACAGTTTTCTTTTAAATTAGCATTTCTTTCTGCCTACTTTGTATAGGTCTCTATGTAAGTACTGGTCCTTCTAAATGGCTGGTATTTAGCACATTTGCAGTGAAAGTACTTGATGAACATATACTACTGTATGTGTAAAGGGTATTCACTTAGCATCGTCATTTCATTTTTGACCAAAATGGCTTTTAGAGGCTTTTGCATCTGAACTCTTCAAGTGGACCCCAAGAGTCCCTCTTCTAACAAACTTAAAAAGCATGGCTGCGCAAACATTCCTATGAGGAAAACTGCTTGAGATGGAAAACTGCAGTATTGCATTTTTAGATGAAAATATGTATGGATACAGAGTCTGAAAAATGCTATCTAATTGCATATGCTGGCTAATTAATTAAAGCAATCACAAAAAATATTTTAAAATAATAATAAGGAATATTATTGGTCAGAGGGCATGGTTATTTTTAGAAAATGAATCAATTACATTTAAATTTTATTTAATCAAAAATAATAATGTAAATAAAAATATAGCTGGTAGCAGCAATTAAGGGACCAAGCAAAGCAAGAAAGAGCTAAAGAGCTGTCTTATTAGTCCAGTGTTCTCCAACAATGTCTCCAACATAAATTTTTAAAATAATTTAAATGTAAAATACGCCTGATGTGCATTCGTTGCTGTTTTTTCTTGTAATCGGTTAAAAGAAGGCACTCTGCTATTTTGTGCCGAAGAAAATTACTTAAACACAGACAATATATTACTGTCTCATAAGTACAAACATTCCAAAATGGTTGGCGCCCAAAAAGGCAGACATAGGACAGTTAGTTATGCTTATGATAACAAAGTTTGGTCAGAGTTCGCTTAAGCATTGAGGAGATATAACTATTTTTGCACAAACTTCGTCAGAATTTGCTGATCATAAAGCTTTTGATAACTTTGAAAGAATGCTCTGAAAATGTCTAGGAAGTGAGTTTTTCACAAAATTCTAAAATCTTAGATTTACAATAATCAGTAATCTTATTGATTATTCTAAGACTGATTCATCTAAGACAATAATCTTATTTACTTATTTTAATTTTTCTACAAGATCTTACAGTTCAAAAGTTGTTAACAGAAATGTTAGTGCACATTTGACATATTGGTTGTGCTAGAGAGTGTGAGATTCCAAATATGCTATTGATTGAGACTGTCCTTTGTGCCGAGTGGTTTTATGGGCTGCCACAGACTTCTTCCAGAGAGGAAGAAGAAGAAGAAGAAGAAAACTAATGCATACAACAGGTAAGCATCTTCGGCCCCTAACGAATCTACTAAATTATGGATATAATTAAATAATAAATGTATTAAATCAATGCATATCGATTTATTGATTCTTTTTCAGCAAAGTGCCTTACAATGTGTCAAATTCTACAAATGATTTCTGTTTTCATTTAGCATAATCTTCCTGGTGTGGCTTTCTGTTTTATTTGGGCATACACTGCTATACAACAGGCAAGAGTATTTGACTGATTGGGAAAGATGTAGGCAACCTCAATAACAGTGCAAGGATTTTGCTTTTATTTGTAAAAAAAAAAAAAAAAATACATATTACCTCATGCAACAGATGTCATTCTAGGTAAAGCATCAGAAGGCAGCACGAATCTGTACCCACACAACCAGTGCTGGGATAGCACAGTTATGTTGTTGCTGGGAAACAGCAGTAACCTAGAAGCTTGAAAACAATGACCGAAAACGTAACCAACACAATGACCCACTACTCCTAGCCAGACACAGGATGTCAAATACAGCACAGCATGGGTTTAGTTTATATCTGAAAATCTTCATGTAAACAACAATACATCTACTTCTGTCATGTTTGACTAGCTGCATTTTATTGGTTACAGAATTCATCTTTGGCGAAATATGACTATTTGTGCTGTGAGGGGCTCAAGCTCATCCCCTCAAGCCCAAGCCTTCATCCTGTCTTACTAAAACCTCTTTCGGGAATCCTGTGCTACATTTGTATAGAAAAGGAGAAAAAAAGAGAGCTCAACAGAGACAAAGTAAAGAGATTTGGACACCTAGCATTTGGAAAAAAGTTACGAAACCTTCTAGGCTATTCAAATAGCACACTTTTGGACCTAATATTGGCTAAAAGGTAAAGTACAGAACTTAGCTCTAAATTCGAATGACTGGATTTCCAGGAGCTTAGAGTTAGCGATATGCTTTTGCATGAGCACCAAAAACTGGATTTTACTGAAAATGGCATACAGGTGCTGGTCATATAATTAGAATATCTTCAAAAAGTTAATTTATTTTACTAATTCCATTCAAGAAGTGAAACTTGTATAATGCATACACTCATTCCACACAGACTGATATATTTCACGTGTTTATTTCCTTTCACGAATTCGCACTTCTTCATTAAATTAAATAAACAAATTTGGTGTGCTGTCCAGGGAGCGAGCCGGGAGCTCGGCAGCCCCCGAGCCCTGCTGATAGTAACCCTAGTGGGGGCAGAGCTCGGAGCGAGGCTCGGTCCCGTTCTCCCCCCTTGAAGGTGCGAAGGAAAAAGGCGGAGAAGGGGAGGGATCATGCGTAACTAGATACAGAGAAGAGTGAGACGATGGTATTTATGCCGAGGCGGATAAATTAAATTAGGAATAATTAATAGGCTAGAGGGCTATAATACTAATGAGTGTCAATGGGTACTGGCTGTGCTGACACTCAGCGTGCTCCTCCCGAAATCCCTTAATTTTGATTATTATAACTGACAACTGATGAAAACCCCAAATTTACTGTAGCATCTCAGAAAATTAAAAATAATACTTAAGACCAATACAAGGAAAGGACTTTTAGAAATCTTGGATAACTGAAAAGTATGAACATGAAAAGTATGAGCATGTACAGCATTCAATATTTAGTAGGAACTCCTTTTGTCTGAATTACTACAGCAATGCAGCGTGGCATGGAGTCGATCAGTCTGTGGCAGGTGTTATGAGAGCCCAGGTTGCTCTGATAGTGGCCTTCATCTCTTCTGCATTGTTGGGTCTGGCATATCGCATCTTCCTCTTCACAATACCCAATAGATTTTCTGCATCTCCATAAAAGTCAGCAGCATTAAGCATGAAGTGCTCTAAAACGTCCTGGTATGCAACTGCAATGACCTTGGACCTCAGAAAACACAGTGACATCACTGACTGTGGAAATTTTTTACACTGGACCTCAAGCAACGTGGATTCTGTGCTTCTCCTCTCTTCCTCAATACTCTGAGACCATGATTTCCAAAGGAAATGCAAAGTTTACTTTCATCAGAGAACATACAATAAATCAGCAGCAGTCCAGTCCTTTTGTCTTTAGCCCAGGCGAGACACTTCTGGCGCTGTCTGTTGTTCAAGAGTGGCTTGACACAAGGAATGCGACTTGGTTCTTAAAGCACTGGCTGCAGCTGCAGTCCACTCTTTGTAAATCTCCCCCACATTTTTGAATGGGTTTTGTTTCACAATTCTCTCCAGGTTATCCCTAATGCTTGTACACTTTTTTCTACCACATTGCCTCTCTATTAAAGTGCTTGGACACAGAGCTCTGTGAACAGCCAGCCTCTTTTGCAATGACATTTATGTCTTGCCCTCCTTGTGCAAGGTGTCAATGGTCGTCTTTTGGACAACTGTCAAATCAGCAGTCTTCCCCATGATTGTGTAGCTTACAGAAAACTAAACTGAGAGATCATTTAAAGGCCTTTGCAGTTGTTTTGAGTTAATTAGCTGATTAGAGTGTGGCACCAGATGTCTTCAATACTGAACCTTTTCACAATATTCTAATTTTATGAGATACTGAATTTGGGGTTTTCATATCAGTCAGTTATAATCATCAAAATGAAAAGAAATAAACACTTGAAATATATCAGTCTGTGTGGAATGAATGTATACAAGTTGGAATTTAATCAAGTGTAATAAATCAGCTTTTTAAAGATATTCTAATTATATAATCAGCACTTGTATACAGGTGGCACAAGTATGTAAATATTAAAGCAATAATATTGGCACCACAGCCAATTGATGTTGGACCACATTAATTCCTTGTGGGACCTAAAAAGTTAAGACTCATGCACTGGGAGTGTTTGCAATGGAAGCAAAATTGAAATAACTTTTTAGAAGTTTCAATGTAAATTGTTTTATGCCAATAGTGCTACCTAATTCACACGAAGGTAACAAATTAACCTTTTTTCATAATTATATAATGATTTTTCATGAGTTTTTGTTATAAACCAACACGAAAATGCAGCAAATAATAGCATTGCAATTTCTTTAGAAAAGCCACAGCCAACTCTATAATTTTGGGCAGCCATGATTAGAAATGAGCTCTGAGAAATCCTGCTGGGACTGCTGTAGGCTACAAATGATGCATTCATGCTGCCCTCTGAAAATCGACCAGATGGAGGCATTTTTGTAGGATGTTATGCAAACACCGGACTCAAACATGTCTTGATGCCTTCCTACCTTTTGTATTCTCCCTAAGAAGTCAACATTTTTCAGGTTTTTGACACAGTTCTCAGTGTGTGCAAACCCTTCTTTGTCATTATTAAATATTTAAATGTCTGATACGCTACACATTTTGCAAACTGTGTGAACTCATGCTGGCTTTTTGTTTCAAACCAAAAAGACTCAAACAACCCTCCTTCTCATTCTAGCCAAGCTCTCTTTGTACTAAGACCACTAATCACTTGGAAACCACACAGTAGCAAGATCTTTTCAGATGCCTCATTGCAAAGTCACAGGAAATCATTGTTGAGGCCGATTGTTTCAATGGGGGTAAACAAAGAGTTTGTATTTCAAGCTCTGGAAAAAGAGATTTAGAAAAGCGTGACGGAGAAGGAAATGACTGGCCCCTTCAGACACACTGTCACAGCACAATGGCTGTAAGCAATTAAAGGAACAGATCACCCAAACAATGAAAATGCTTTGCAAACCTGTGTGATTTACTGATTTACTGCAATGAAACATAAAAGGTGACCACCACCACCATTTTCAATATAATGAAAGAGAATAGGGGCTGTTAAGCTCCAAATGGAAAATACACACACAATAAAACCACTGTAAAAGTGGTCCATGACGACTAATTAAAATCTTATTACTTAAATAGACCTTTTGTGTGTTTTTGAAGTCTTGAAAACTCTTTTCCAATCGTAAATGCATGGAAAGGTGCGAATAGTGTATGATGGAACATTTCTTACATTTAGCAGAAGAAGAAGAAAAGTCATACAAGGGCATGTGGGTGAGTAAATGTTGACAGGCTGTTCATTTTCTGGTGCGTTAGTCCTTTAAGAGTTCACATCCTCATATTTCATTTGGACTATATAGCTACTAACACTCTAAAGAGAGCCTAAAATGTCAATTGTATGCAAATCTGCTAACTGAAAGGGCAAAACCTTAATGGGGTAGTTGCTCCACTGCTCTAAGCGCATAGTGATCTCTCCATATAAAACACCATTGGAGACTAACATAGCATTTTAGTGAGATGTGAGCTGGCATTGAACTGGCAGTGATATAGGCCTTTGTTTAAATTTGCCTCATTAAATCATTCAGGCCTCTTATGCACAGTGCTATAGTTCTTTGAGGCTGCAATTCTCCACAGAGCCGCTTTAGTAGCTTACATTCGATCAATACCAAGAGATATGTCCTCCATTAAATAATCTAATGATTGCTATGAAAATGCCATCAGCCAGTGTTACACAACCGAACAAAAGAGAAGTGCCTTGTATTTGTAGTTAAATGCCATGGTAAATCTGTTTCACCACACTGAATAGGCGAGCCAGTGTTCTGATTGATAAGCTTTTGATCAAGGCCTTCCTGGCAGAACGAAAAATCTTCTGCCTACATTAAAATCTAGTCTGTATTCATGCACGCTTTCCTTTGCTCTTCACCACGCAAAAAAACTCAATCATGTAGCCCACTCATGAGAAATAAACACTTGCAGCAGCAAGCCTCCACAGCTGTAAGACAAGTTAAGCTTTCTTTTAATTGCCATAAACATATGCAAACTGCAGACATGAAATGGCTGAAAGTGTAGATTGAATTAGTCAGTTACATCTGGGATGGCAGTTGAGAGAGAGAGAGAGAGAGAGAGAGACAGAAGCCAGCTGTTCATTTTTAAAAATAACTCAAGAGTCAAAAAGTCAAATTATGTTATGTGCATGTGGCGCTTATGATTTACATATCATATGTTTTACATATTATATTAGTTTATTTACTACAAGATTTAAATGGATGAATTATGGTATATATGGTGAAGTAGCCCAACTTATATTCAGATTAAACTGTGACTTCAAAGACATTTTAGGATAGACAATTTCAATATATTTAAAATCTAAAGATTTTTGTGTTCAAAATGCAAAATATTTACACTCAACAAAAATATAAACGCAACACCTTTGTTTCTGCTCCGATTTTTCATAAGATGGACTTAAAGATCTCAAATTCATTCCAAACACACAATATTACCATTTCTCTCAAACATTGTTCACAAATCAGTCTAAATGTGTGATAGTGAGCACTTCAGCTTTGCTGAGATAATCCATCCCACCTCACAGGTGTGCCACATCAAGATGCTGATCTGACATCATGAGTAGTGCACA
>JAUCMT010000154.1:13986727-14022524 GCA_032357475.1 Enteromius thamalakanensis | reverse complement strand
AGAAAACCAGGCACTGCTCATCACCTGTCCAATACAGTCCCAACAGTGAAGCATGGTGGTGGCAGCATCATGCTGTGTGGGTGATTTTCAGCTGCAGGGACAGGGCGACTGGTTGCAATCTAGGGAAAGATGAATGCGGCCACGTACAGGGATATCCTGGAGGAAAACCTTCTCCAGAGTGCTCAGGACCTTAGACTGGACCGAAGGTTTACCTTCCAACAAGACAAAGACCCTAAGCACACAGCTAAAATAACGAACGAGTGTCTTCACAACAGCTAAGTGACTTTTCTTGAATTGCCCAGCCAGAGCCCTGACTTAAGCCCACTTGAGCATCTTTGGAGAGACCTAAAAATTGCTGTCCACCAACATTTACCATCCAACCTGACATAATTGGAAAGGATCTGCAAGGATGAATGGCAGAGGATCCTCAAATCCAGGAGTGAAAAACATATTGCATCTTTCCCAAAAAGACTCATAGCTGTATTAGATCAAAGGGGTGCTTCTACTAAATACTGAGCAAAGGGTCTGAATACTTAGATATTTCAGTTTTTTCTTTTTTAATAAATTTGCAAAAATGTCAACAAATCTGTGTTTTTCTGTCAATATGGGGTGCTGTGTGTACATTAACGAGGGCAAAAAATTACTTAAACGATTTCAACAAATAGCTGCAATATAACAAAGAGTGAATTTTTTTTGGGGGGGCTGAATACTTTCCGTACCCACTGTATATATGAGTGACTGTTCCCTGTTATCACTTATTTCTTTAAAAAAAATCAGCTCACATAAGCATCAGTCTATTGGATAACTATAGAACAAGCACATTATCTCTTTGTAACAACAAATCAATTTGAGCATAAAACCACAGCCGGATGTGCCTGGCTTAGTCTGTGCTACTAAGGGCAGCAGGAATTTACATATGGTAATTTGTTGATATTGACAAAACATTTTTCTTTGAGCTGCTAATGTCTGTAGCTCCCAGATTTATGTATACACTGCTCAAAAAATAAAGGGAACACAAAAATAACACATCCTAGATCTGAATGAATGAAATAGTTTTATTAAATACTTTGTTCTTTACATTGTTTGAATGTGCTGGATTTGGAGTTACACTCAAAATTGAAGTGGAAAAACACACTACAGGCTGATCCATATTTTATGTAATGTCCTTAAAGCGAGTCAAAATGACTCTCAGTAGTGTGTGTGGCCTACACATGTCTGTATGACCTCCCTACTAAACCTGGGCATGCTCCTGATGAGGTGGCTGATGGTCCTTAGGGATCTCCTCCCAGACCTGGACTAAAGCATCCACCAAATCCTGGACAGTCTGTGGTGCAATGTGGCGTTGGTGGATGGAGCGAGACGTGATGTTCCAGATGTGCTTAATTGGATTCACGTCTGGGGAACTGGTGGGACAGTCCATAGCATCAATGCTTTTATCTTGCAGGAACTGCTGACACATTCCAGCCACATAAGGTCTAGCATTGGCTTGCATTAGGAGAAACCCAAAGCCAACCGCACCGGCATATGGTTTCACAAGGGGTCTGAGGATCTCATCTCGGTACCTAAAGGCAGTCAGCCTACCTCTGGCGAGTACATGGTGGGCTGTGCGGCTCTCCAAAGATATGCCACCCCACACCATTAATGACCCACTGGGTCATGCTGGAGGATGTTGCAGGCAGCAGAACGTTCTCCCCAGTGTCTCTAGGCTCTGTTATATCTGTCACATGTGCTCAGTGTGAACCTGCTTTCATCTGTGAAGAGCACAGGGCGCCAGTGGTGAATTTGCCAATCTTGGTGTTCTCTGGCAAATGCCAAACGTCCTGCACGGTGTTGGGCTGTAAACACAACCCCCGACTGTTGATTCAAAGTTACCAAAACATCATCCAGAAAGCATAGGAACTGAGAAGTGGTCTGTGGTCACCACCTGCAGAACCGCTCCTTTATTGGGGGTTTCTTGCTAATTGCCTATAATTTTCATCTGTTGTCTATTCCAATTGAATATATATATATGATATTTCCCCCATTTTAAATTCTTATTCTCCAATGAAAGGTTAGATTTTTTGTGAATTTTATATAGACAATTTTTTTTTTAATGAATTTTATTAAATATATATTAAATAAAATAGTAAAAGGATTAACAATGCAGATATATTTTCACAACCTTCTTTAATCATATTTACCAAGGGTGAAAATTATTCTGACCACATCTGTATGTATGTACATATATGACATTGACAAATATGTCTAAAAATGTTTTTCTTATATATTTTACTTCATTTGATACATTGGATATACTATGTTTTAGATGTGATTACGAACAGTGTTTAAAAAAGGACTTCCCAAATATTCATCATCTGCCAAAATATAAATATGTCCATTCCCGTCAAATCAACCGTTTCTTGTCCAAATTTTTCTTCTGCAACATGCACAAAGACATACCACCATTCAGTTAAATTATTAAAAGATTTATTAGCCTTGATGCAGGATTACGTGTCTAGACTACAAGAAACAAGCTGGTGCAACTCGCTTCCAATGAAATAACACTGAAATCAGAAATCAGACGGGTACATTTCAACACAGAGGAGTGCATGCAGTAAATCACAGCTTTTGAAAGAGATACTTCCGGTAATGTCACTGGTTCAAATCAAAGCACATTGTTAAAGCATAGATGAGACAAAATGCGTTCAGATGACACCCTTTGCTCTCTGCAATCCAGTGCCTAAGACAGTGAGAACAATACAGTTTAATGAAGATTTATTGTTGGACAGCACGATCTGCCAATCTTTTCGTTGATATAATGCTTTAGGATGCAGCTGTCTGTCTGTCTGTGAGCAGACTTAATATGTTGCCTAATTACTCAGAGGCCTGTGTGAATATATCTTCAATGACCTCAGGCTGCAAGAAAATGCCAGCAAGATGATGACCCATATTCCAAATGAATAGTAAAGGAAACTCATACTTAACATTTTCCTCTCCTTCTGCTAATATGTGGCAGGAAAGCACCTCCAAACAAGAGAGAGAACTTCAAACTTCTCCTGGAAACACTGAACATGCAAATACAGTCCATTTGGAGATGGATTAAAACGACAAGTGAAGAAAAGAAAGAATTATTAAAAAAATGCAACGTACAAGACCACTGCGCAATTTGAAACAGGCAAGGTGTGCAGTTCAAAAGCCATTTCAGAATCAGCAACTTGTTAAAATCTGGCAACCCTCATTTCCATAACCATATTACAGAGGAATGAGAAAGTTGCAGTCGTGCCATACAGGCATGTTTGTGCTGCGCTTCATAATACTGTGGGTATAAAGAAGGAGGGAAAGCAGCCCCTGCAAGAGTACAGGCTCTTTTTAATTTGTGCTCTTGCGCAGATGTGTTTACGCACATCATGGGATGTCACGCTTTCCACGCCCCCAAAATGCCATCATATATATATATATATATACTGTATATACAGTGTGTTTATGGATAGCTCGAAAATATTGATTTGCACCTAAAATAGAAATTTACATTGTATAAACATTATCTGGTAAAATCTCTAGTCAATATGCAATAATGCATCGCTATATAACTGTCACAAAAAAAACTGATGCATAATGCTGGATAACATGGTATAAATAACACTCTCTTTGTGGTTGTAATTTAGTTAACAATTTAATTAGAGGGTATGTATTTAAATGCTAAGCAATACTGAATTAGGAAGTTTGTATTAGAAGTTATCGCTGTTGCTTCCATCCGTATTTGACATTGCTATATTGTTTGTTGTTTGATGAAAATCCTGTTTATATTGCAACATTATGCACCAGTAAAATAAATGTCTATATTTGATTCACACTGCTGTATAAAAGCGCCATCCAAACCGTTTAATTTCAAAATAAAACGTGTTGCTCTAAAGTTGTTTTGATGTTAAAATGCTTAGTTTTATTGCATACAGCGTGTCCACCCTTGTGAAAAAAAGAGAACATATTACAGAAATAATATATAAGTGCAAACTGGATTGTATTGCATTAATCTTGATTAATTAAAAATGATAGGTAACACTTTAGAATAGGGAACAGTTATTCACTATTAACAGCAGCTTTTCTCTCAATAATAGTTGGTAAGGTAGTTATTTGGGTATGAAGACGAAGAATAAGCCATTAATATGTGATTAATTACTTCTAATAAATGGCTAATATTCTAGTAATATGCGTGCTAATATCCAACTAGTTAAAGGACCCCGAAATAAAGTGCTACCAAATAATATTAATTTATGGTAACACTTTAGAATAGGTAACACTTGTTAACTATTAACTACGACTTTTGCCTTAATATACATTTTTACTATGATGCTTATTAATAGGTAGTAAGGTACTTGTTAAGTTTAGGTTTGGTTAGGATTAGGGATGTAGAATATTTCTATTATTCTAGTAATATGCATGCTAATGAGTAACTAATAGGTGTAACCATAAAATAAAGTGCTACCGCCAGAACATCAAAATAAGTGTACTTCTTTAAAACTCAAAAAAATTCAGTTTAATTAAGTTAATCAATAAAATTAAGTTGGCTACTTTTTCACAAGGGTAGACATGCCATACATACTGCAGATGGAGTGAGGTTGGGGCGGGAATCTGTTTGGCCCACTAATGACAGACGGGGAGAGTGTATTTAAAACAGTTTGAAAACAACAGAATCACAGTATTCATGAAATCCTCTTGGTTTTGCTACAGGCGCAGAGATTACACTTCACCTTTTTAATTAGAGCACTTCTCTCATGATTGACATTGTGCCTGTGGCATTTTTTCTCCTCTTGGCAACATTCACGCGTTTCCAAAAAAACGAACAGGGAAAAAAAATCAAGTAGTTTAGATTTGAATTAGTGCATTGGCGCAGACAGAATGTGAAAAAATGAGAGTTTTCTCATGCAACCAACTCACAAGTCAACTAATAATTTTAAAATCCTTTATAATTTTTTTTGGCTGATAAGCACTTTATGATTGCCAGTCAGACATGTCTGTTACGGGTTGTTGACAGAAGATGCATACATGCTAGACACAACAGAATGAAACAAGAATCTCAAGACATGGTTTATAAAAAGTATTTCTATGTAAACAACTCATTTAATTTGCTGTCTTAATAATGCTCATGGCGTTATATGCTTAAAAACATCGAAAAACACCCTGTCTGCATGTGAATGGCTGTTTTTGCAGCGATGGGTTTAATGACGCAGCTAATCCAAGAGGGTTTCATCTCTGTCAGCATGCTAATTCAAGCACCACCACTAAAATATTTAAAACTAGCCATCCTGACTAATCGACAAGCCAGATGATGACCATCCTCACACACCCGTTCACGTGATTACATTAAGAGGATGATGATTTTAGCAATGAACTATGCATATTTGTCCAGCAAAACCAAAGCAAACTCTTTTAGTCAATGTACATGCTATTATCTATGGATTGATTATTCATATTACATCGTATTGTATGTTTTCCAGCATTTCTGCTTACTCCAGTTCTCAAGGAGTCCAGGAATGAAAAGAGCCCACAGGCAGGCAGAACAAAGTCTTCAAAAGCTTTAAAGGGCATACAAAACAGCAGACTGCAGAAGTGGCCTTGTGATGTTGTAAAGAGTCAGCGGGGATCAGAAGGCCTGGTGCTGATGGGAATTCAATGTATTGTTTGCTCTTGCGTGAGGCAGAGGGGAAAAGGACTCCGGTTTGCATGCTGGGAGAGCAGTCATGGTGTCAAGGGCAAGATCGGACACCAAGATCCAAACCGTCAGTCATGTACAGTATGAACAGCTTACGAATGAACAAAACATAGTCAGGATGACAGTGTATGCTGTATGTTGCCCAGCTCTCATCTGGTGCAGTACTGTGGAGGTGTGCGGGGCCGGACCGCAGCTCGGGTTGAGTGTTATTCAGGTGTGTTGGCCATGGAGTTGGGGGTTGAATTCAGCACTGGGTTCATCGGCGGTATGGCCTTGTGACTGAAGTACTCCACCACCTGTTTAGGTACCTCCGCTAGGACACACTTGGCCAGTGCAGCTGGTGAAGCCTGCAAAAGTCACATTTTTATCAGCTTCCTTGGGGTGGGGGGCATTAACAATAATGGAAAAAAAAAACAAATCAACCAAATTCAGGGTAAATTGTGTTCAAACAAAGGCATGTGGAAAGTACAGTTTGTAATTTAAATTGTTTGTTAAAGAGCCAAGCAGCAGGCTGTTGAGAGTATTTACACATTTTTTAATCCTCACTACTCTAAAATGACTGTTTTCTTGTTTTTTTTTTTTTTTTGTTCTGGCCGTGTACAGAGGGAGGGAACAAACAGCTCTTATGGTGAAACTGTGAAGCTCTAAGAGCTATTTCTGGCTGAATGCACCACTGGCATATGTTGATTCGCCTCTGTCTGCTTCAATAAGCAACAAACCATGGCATTTATGCGAGGCATCCATGGCTCCTTTCACAATGTTAAAAGTACTTTTCAAATTTTAAGGCCATAAAAAGTATTGTAATATATTAGTTTTTGTTTGAAAAATAATTTCAGATGGACATTCATTACATTCATTTTACTGTATTTATATTTATCTGCACCTGCAGTAAAGGTCAACATGTCTATGCTTAAATAATCAAGTCTTTAAAAATATTTTTGTTTCTGAAAGCCTGTCAACAAATAAAAATATAATTGAAATTTATATGCTCATAATATTTCCCAACTATAAGTACATCTTGCAATGCAACTTTGTTTAAAACCAAAACACTGCCTTATAATTTACAATGTGACAATATCTCAAAATTGCAATTTTATTTCCTTTAAATCTTGACTTTATTTTTGAGAATTCATAACTTTACTTTTTCCATATTTGGAAATGTTTATTATATTCTCAGTTTATATCTCAAAACGTGATCTTATCTTAATTAACTTCTTTTTGTACCTACAGATTTACTAATGGGTGAGAATGACAATTGCAAATATTGTTTACTGTTTTTTAACTGTTGTATATATATATATATATATATATATATATTTATATTATGTATTTTCTAGATCATTACTGTTTAGGACAGCTTGTTTTCTCCCCAGAGTGACAGAACAATTTATTTTTAAGCATAAAGGTTTTTGCACAGTGAGTCACAGTGAGTATATCACATTTATACACTGCCTCCAAAACCTTCGTCCGTCATTGAAAGAAATTTGGATTAGGTTCAATTTTCTGTGTTTTTTTGCACCCATAGCATGCATCTTGATAGGAAAAAAAGAAAAAGCAAATGCACACAGAAATTTCTGATCAGTATGCAAGATACTTTCTTTCTGAGGTGCAGAATCAACAGGAACTATGGTATCTGCTAATTCCCATTGACTAAGAACTGAGAAAACTGACCGTTTTAAAGTCTCTGAAGGGCACAAACTGGACAATGTCCCTCAAGACGGGCTCCCCCTTGGGTGAGCGAAGGACTCCATCATCTCCATCAAGGATCTGCATGTCTGTGAAGTCTGCGTTTCCCACTCCCACTATAATGATGGACATAGGTTGGTAGGAGGCCCGTACAATGGCCTCCCGTGTATCGGCCATGTCTGTTACCACCCCGTCTGTGAGGATCAGCAGGATATGATACAGCTGGCAGAGAAAAGAACTGTTATCAGTTATATTGTCTGATCTATGCAATGTCTGGAGATTCATCCACTAAGCTTTCTCTTTTAAGGATTAATTGGTCATTACTTGCTGACCCTCGTGTTTCTCTAAACCTGTATTCGTATTTTCAGTGGTACAAATCAATTTATTTAGCATGAAAATCCCCCAAAAGGTGGGAAAAACATCACAAATAATTCTTCAGAATTTCTACTGAACAGAAAAGATAACATAATTTGGGTTTGGGATAACGTGAGAGTGAGTAATTAAACTGATATTTATTTTATAGGTGAACTGTTGCTTTAAATGTCTAGATAGTCATGAACAGAATATTGGATACCCTTCTAAAACAAGCAGCAAGTGGGCTAAAATTAGCTATATTTACTGGCCTGAACATCCCAGAGGTCCTGTCAACATTAAACATGCAATATCTACAGTCTGAATGAATGGCCTGGTTACTGAACATTGATCTCACTGAGCTCATTTACTGAAAAACGATCACTTTTAGGGAAGGGGTGATGTAAGATTAAATAATAAATGAAGATCATCACAAGGACAGAGTGTGTAGAAGACAGCAATGAAATAAAGGAACTCATGGATAATTGCTAAGCTTGAGGGCAAATATTTGACCCGAGACCATTAAATGACATGTAAAGGCACTTAATAGAACTCTAAATTGATTGTAACTGTGTTAATGATCAAAACAGCCTGCGAGATAATCAGCTGAAAAAAAAAATCATTTGGACCTATATTTCAAAGGTTATGTGAACAAAACCAAGGACAGAAGATAAAACCCCAAAAGAATAGACGGGGGCAAAATCATTAAACCTCTTAAAAGAGCAGCATGTCTGCACAAAATCCACTTTTAACAGACTTTTCACCTGCAGTACAGACACTAAATTCATGTCTCCATGCTTATTTACATTAAATCACATAAAATTAAGTCCTTTCTTTGAAATTAATTCGTTTCACTGAAAGGACAAACACGTCTTTGTCTTTTCAATGCAAATTTGGAGAAACCATCACTGCTATTTGCATGAAGCAATTATCCCTGCAGTATTACTAAAGCTGAACACCTTATTCTGAATATTCTTTAGACTGATTTTATAACAAGCAGAAGGATTAAGTCATTTCTTAACAACTATGTAAAATTACAGTACAATAGCGAGTCTACGAAGTCAATGTGAGTAAAGTCTGAACTTTATGAAAAATGCACATGTACTTCTGAAATCCAATCTTAGAGTAAGATTAACCTATACTACATATATGTGACCCTGGAGCACAAAACCAGTCCTAAGTCACTGAGGTATATTTGTAGCAATAGCAAAAAATACATTGTATAGGTCAACATGATAGATATTAACTTATAAAAAAAAAAAATTATTAAAATATTAAATGAAGATCTTGTTCCATGAAGATAATTTCCTACCATAAAAATATGGTATACTGAAATGATTTTTAATTTTATTTTTTTTTTGCACCCTCAGATTCCAGATATTCAAATGGTTGTATCTCGGCTAACATAAGAAACCATAAATTAATGGAAAGCGTATTTATTCAGCTTTCAGATGATGTATAAATCTTAATTTAATCCCGTATGGCCTCCCCCCCAAATGTGATCATAATTTAGTTTCTGATTTAAGATCTATCCACATTTAAATATACAACAGCTATAGTCAATCTCAAGTGAAAATTCTTGCTGATTAATACTATATATTGTACATATACAAATATTAAAATCATTTATTTATTTTTAATGTATTTAATTTTTTTGTGATGGAGATTGCTGTGATTTTGCCAAGACATGATCCTGGATCAAAGTTTTTTGTTAATCCTGGATCAACAATACTGTATAGACTTATCCCAGTCCCTACCCCTAAACCTAACCCTACCTAAAATCTATTCCTAAAATCTGTGGGAAGTGACAGCCAACCCTGATCATAACCCTAAAACAGAAATTTCCTAAAAAATTGGTTTAATTGAAGTGTTGATCCAGGAACATTTTGTACTTGGTGAAATCACGCCCACCACAGTCAGCTGTATCTTCAACTGAGGAATTTCCCCATGCAAATATCCCCATGAAACACTTTTGTGTTTACCATTACCTGATTGCATAATAAATTTCCCCTCCGGAGCTGTGCCACAAACGTAAACTTTAAAGCTACTCACAGAAGCGTCTTTGATGGGTTCTTTCCCAGCCGCCTGCTTAGCTATTCTGTTGATGATGGGAGCCACATTAGTGGGACCGTAGAGCTGGATCTTGGGCAGGCAGTTTTGGTAGGCTTCCACGACCCCCTGGATCTCTGATCAGAGAGAGAGGGGACACGGCTATCACTTCTGTTCTGGAGGCTTATTTGTATTTCTCTCTCTGTCTCTGCGGGCTTTTGAGAGTAGTGCTAAAGTATTGGCAGCGAAAGCAACAGATTTTGGGATCAAGAGACTGACTTGGAACTCTCCATCTTCTGCAGAAACGTGAAAGGACTGAAGCAAGCCCAAGATTTTCTCATATTCTCTTTGTGTTTTAAAGGAACTGTTCACCCAGAAATTCGGTCATTATTTATACTCATGCTGTTCCAAAACCATATGACTTGATTTGAAGCCTTTATGTATTATGCATTACACATTTGCATGATAATGTATGTTGCGATGCATTATAGATTTTCACAAATAAATATAACCAAAGTTAAATGCAGTCTACAGATCTATCTACAGATTCTTTGTTACATCTAAATTTGGTTGTTTGTCATGTGTATTATGCATTATAATTCCAAAAGGTGTAACAATGCATAGATATCTATTATAGTGAATATTTACGGATATTCTCCATTATACAAAGTGTAAAGTGCATTACATATAAAGCGTATTGAAAAACAACAACATTTACAACACTGATAAACTAAGTTTAAGTTTGGTTGTTTGTCATGCCATTGCACTTTATATTTTATTACATTCTATTACATTATAAATTGAAACAATAGATTAGCAACCAAGGCTCATTGGAAATATGTGCCTCTTCATACATTTCTGCTGTAAAAACACCTATACATACGACTTTCTGTAGTTTCCATGTGAAATGAAAACTAGAGGCAGTAAAACTCCCATATTGATTAATTAAGGCTAATTTTTAGCGTAGACTAATCAGCTACCAGCTTCCAGACACAGTTAAGGGTTTAATCTAGATTCTCCTGCCGTATCATTCACATTTATTATGTCTTTCGACAGATTTACTGTGCATTGATTGGTCTGATGACGAAGATTGGATGGCGTCATTGACGTCAAACTTGATTCAGCCTCAAAGACACGTCATATTTGAATTGATGTTGACAGTAAAGGGAGAGATTTTCTGTGAATAGGACATATTTTGGGATCTTTTCTTCACACAAAGATAGCTTCAGGAGAAAGTGGTTCACAAGTCATATGGGATCCCTTTTATGTTCATAGTGCATTTTTGAAAAGAGTGGCCATTCTTCAAGGTTTCTCCTTTAGTGTTCCAGAGAAGAAAGTAAGTCATATAAAGTTTAAAACATCAGTGAGGGTAAAAGAAAACGATAGCAGAATTTTATTCCTGAGTGAACTTTTCCTATAACTCTGTGACTAAAGCTTCAAAAACATCTGCGAATGTCTCTATTTAGCTCCCTTGAGATGTTCCCTCACTTACTAACCTACAAAGTGCTTGTCGCTCTTACCTTCACATTCATCATCCTCCGGGTTAAAATTGATGGCAAAGTCATGGGACACCTGTAGGTTGGAGAAGAAAAACACACAGTGAGGCTTTGTTTATCCGGCTTCAGCTTGTTTAGCATGCAATTACACACCTGTTTTCTAGTTAAAAACCTAATTCAAGGTCATAAATCCTGCTGTTAAAGGAAGGCCATGAATCATCCGCTGCTTATTTGCATGTTTCGAAGAAAAATACTTTCTGCAACACTACGCATGAAATGAGCTGATGTTGACACTAAAACAAAATAGCATCTTCCCTACAGATTTCCCATTGTATGCCACAACCACTGTGGGCCCCCTCTGGTACTTCTGCAGCACACATTTCATTGCAATTGATTTTCTTTTGTTGACAAAGACATTCTGAACATAATATAATTATTATATTTCCTTGAAAAGGAAATAGAGCTCATAGCCACCGCCTAAACAAGCAGAGCATAAAATAAAATCCTTTGACAGTTTACTGTCAACACTCAGGGAAGCATTTGCAAGCTGTTATTATTTTAATTCTGTGAGAATATCCCTTTTTTCTGTTAAGGTTGGTGTTTCATGAGATAGATCTTTAAATAAAAATAAAAATAAGTTATAACTTTGCATATTTGAGATACACAGTGCCAGAGACTGTGCCGTGCAGATCCAACTGGTCTACCAAATATAGAAGACGGTAGATACTTCCACCTTATAATCAATCCAAGTTATATACTTATATAGACAACCATTTTTGAAAATGATGTGCACTTAACTGTATTGAACATGCACTTGAGTTGTGCTTCAAAACCTAAATGTAGATTTTAAAAAGTATATATATTAGCAAATAATATAATTTTAATGACGTAAAGGGCCACTTAAGTGTACTTAAACAAAAATAAATAATACATAAAAGTACATAATTCATGTTTTATCATTTGTTTTAATAATCTTTTACCATGCTTTAAATTTTAATTACATATTGAGGGATATGTAAAGTATTTGATTGTAATTTTAATGTACTTCATTATTGCATTTATGTACTATATAGCTATTTGCGTTATTACAAATGTGTAATTACAATATTTAAATACATGATACACTTTCGATATAGACTGCATTAAAGTATATCTTAGTTTACCATAAATGCTTGTTAGTACATTCACCAGTACACAATCAAATTAAAAATAGAAGTAATTATGAAATTACATATAAAGTTGCATTTAAGTACAAGAGTACTCTTAAGCATTTAACATGAATTTTCGACTCTATTGCAATATTATTTAAAATGCAATTAAGTCTCGAAAAACAATATATCTCATTTGAAATAGTATTGCAAATTTCAAAGTATAATATTTCTGTAATACGTACTCTTTTTTTTAAAGTATGCCAAATGATACTTCTTTTTTCAAAAGGTTTAATTCCCTCTGTATCTCACACAGACTTTAGTCTGTACTGCAACATGTACTAAGAAGCATGCATGCACTAAAAAATACTTTAATATAATTTATTTTCAGACTTTTATGCCATATATGTAAATATATTTGTAATTAAGACAAACAAGTATATCAAATGTGAATCTGTGAATCTACATAAAGTATATAAAAAATGTCTTTTACCTCATAATTAGGTGGAATTCTCGCCCCAAAGCCCAAAGCAGAGAATCGTTTGTCACTGGGATTAAATAAATACATTCATTAGTAAATAACACATTTACTAACACAAAAAACACCTACAAAATAGGAAAAAATGTGAATACCCCAGAAGTATTTCCTTATTAAGGTGTTTTAGCACCTTTTCCCCCAATACGGCTTTCAGCCTACTTATAGTATTTTTTTTTTATAGTTTCCAGTTAAGTGTTGTCTATAAAAACATCTGCCAATTGCTTCAGAGATGCTTTTTTTTAAATGAATAATTTTCTATTGCTATTAAAGGGGTCATACAATAAGATGCGCTTTCCTTCCTCTTTGAAGTGTTACAAGCTGTTTCCTTAAGTTTCAAATATTAACCATAAAATGGTTTGTTTAAAAACGCCCCCACATGTCATGGTGTGAGCTTATTTTCAAACCGTCTTAAATGTTTATGCAAACAAAGTGGGCGGAGCTATTATTCTCGCTGTAGTGTTGCTGTGGGTGACATGTTCAGGAGACACTGTATTTGGTTGTGAAAGTGAAACTACTTTGTTTGTGCTTCCAAAAGAGGAAATAACCAGAAACAGTGGTTAAGTTGTATTTACAATACTGTTCCAGAACAGTTCAACACAAATATTAAAGTGTGATGCAATACAATGCGTAAAATTGCAGTACTAAATCATTACAATCAGTAATAATGTCCCTGGATGCAACAATGCTCCAATTGTAATGGCTTTTAATTGTTTTTGACCCCTATGATGACCCCTTTGACACACCATATGACCCCTTTAACACACCAAACATTTAGGGTTATCATTTAAACTGGACTAAGGTTATACCAATGCTCCTGTTAAAACAACAGTCTCACGACCAATTTGTACGTATTCTTACAAGGTACCAAATTCGTGCTAATTCATACTTATTCATACGACCTCACTCGTACGATTTTGTACGATTTGTCTAAAACCCAGTGATGGATAGTTTAGGTTTAGGTCACACAAATTCATATGAATTGGCAACTCGTAAAATTCGTGCAATTGAGGTTGTACGAATTTGTACGAGTTAGCCACCTCGTAAAATACGTATGAACTGCCGTGAGATCAGGTTGGTTAAAGCTCTCATGATTTGTACTTTTTGAAAGAACATTTCTCACACAGCTTGAATGTTGCATAGACAATGAAAACAAATTTACATTTACTCACCTTCAAGTCGTTCCAGACCCGTATGAGTTTCTTTCTTCTGCTGATCACAAAAATATTTTGA
Source organism: Enteromius thamalakanensis (assembly GCA_032357475.1). Taxonomy (NCBI): domain Eukaryota; kingdom Metazoa; phylum Chordata; class Actinopteri; order Cypriniformes; family Cyprinidae; genus Enteromius; species Enteromius thamalakanensis. The sequence goes on along the minus strand of JAUCMT010000154.1, from coordinate 14,008,337 downwards.
AGAATGTAGGTAAGTCAATGTCTACAAGCAACTGTTCAGTTAACCTTCAAAATAACTTTGTTTGTGTCCAGCACAATAAATATTTTAAAGAATGCTGGGAAACTAAAGTTGTTGGTAGCCATTGACTTTACCAATTAGCTACCAATTGGTTAGAAATCTTCGAAATAAGTGTTCAGCAGAAGAAAGAAATGCAATTTTAGTAGGTCAATTACCCCTTTAACCCCTACATTAATGGGTGTTTACATTATTTTGTCCAAAATCTGTATGTGCAACTCTTTCTCAAATATTTAATTCATCCAAACCCTTCCACATAATCCCACACAGGGCATCAACAAATACCTCACCAGCATAACAAGTTTGAAATATCAATACAGCACTAGGGTGTATATGGTCTACTGCTGAGGCCAGAGGTTTGTTTAAGATCTTCCTGTATATGGAGAGTGTTGGAGGGATAAAAGAGACTCCAGACGGAGAGGGGAGGCTCAGACGCCGCAGGACAACAGATCCAAACAGTTGATCAGTCAACATGCGACAACTCACAGCCGTGTGACAGAGAGAGGAAGGGTATCATGGGGTCAGAAGCACAGAGGCGTGCAGCAGAGAACTGAGAGAAACAAGATAACCACAGGCACAGAGCTTGGCTTTCACTTGCTAATGAAAGCTAGATGAGGTAGCACTATTCTGATAGCTGTCACCAGAGGCCACCAATGCTGGCCAATCATCGCCACTTTGTTTCGCTCCAAAATCTGAGGTGTGATTTGAATGAATCTCAGTTGAGCCAAGTGTGTTTATCTTTTAACGGACAAAGCTAGTGCAATAATCCACTAAACTCTTATTCACAGCAAGGTTGTTTCTCATTCAGAACTGAACTGAGAGCATTACTTAAGTTCCAAATCAGTCACTGAATTGAGTTGCTGAGTTGAATTTAAAGTGAAGTATAGCAAACAGGAAGCAGAATTGCAAACTGAATATGAATGAAAGTGTATAATACAAAATTATTAACATTATTTAGTACAAAAGTATTTAAATTAAGAATTAAAATGGATCACACTTTATATTAGGTGGCCTTAACTACTACGTATTTACATCAAAAAATAAGTACAATGTATTTATTTTCTTCATATTGTATTTTATATTTGTATTGTAATTATTACAGATGTAATTACATAAAGGTTTTTTTTAAATATTACTTTAATGTAAAAGACTAATGTTTGACTTAGAAAGACGAAATTTGAATGCTTGAATCTTATTTAAAATCTTTTAAAAGTTTGAAATGTCTTTAAAGTTTGAAGGTTTTACAGGCCAAAAAAATAGAGACTGATATAAAGAAAAAATTGTATTTAGTATTTCATAAAATAAATTACCCTCTGTGAACCAGGAAGCGACCACACAATTTCCCAGAGGCATTATGCAAGCATTTTTTGCATTAATTAAATGTATAATATGTGTGTATTATGCAATATAAATAATTAAATACTAAAAAAAAAAAACTAAAACTAAATTTATAAAAAAGACGCATAAATAATAAAAGCAAAAATATATCCTGTTTAAAATATTTAAAAAAAAACTATAAAAGCCTATCAATAAAACAAAAATGAACACTGACAGAGACGCTTGCTACTCACTCACTACTACAGCAGATCCTGTGACTTTTAAGCATATGGATTATCAGTGCAATCTGTCTAAAAAAAAGCCATCTTGCTCAGCTTCCTGCGATTGGACAGAACTCTGGACCCATGTGTGGCTCAGCTGATTCTCCTCACATTAACATGTTTGGTTGCCTGAAGACATCAAGCTGTGACAGCTATGGAGAATGTTCCTTCAAGCTGATCCATGAAGAGACACACACTAATCTCTGACATGATGTAATCACCGTCTCCCTAATCACATTTCAGCTAAAGTTAACGAGAACTATTTGGCTGTGATCATTTGTTTAACGTAGTGAAGAAAAGAGAGATTACTGAGATACGCCCTTGAGAAGATAAAATGGAGACAGATATTACAGTTATTCTATCCTTCTTCAACTCTCGACTTCCAGCCATTTCAGACACAGCGAAACCCAAACTACATTGGCAAAATCTCGAAATTTTTAAAGGCATCAACTACTTTAAGAAGAGCTTTTTACATCTTGCTGGATAATGGCAGGCAAAGAATACTTACATTAAAAATACGCTTAAAAGGTTTATAGTATGGCATAATTTCATGCTAAATCTTCCACTTTTTGGATGATGGAAAGAAAGGTTATAGGCCTTCTTTTGATGATGGTCTGAATGTGGTGCAGGAGCACTTCATCCGGATTTTAACAATCGCATTTTAACAATAGAGAAAACAACAGTCGGTACAGAAGTGTTTTACCTAGTCATGGGTGTGCTTTAATGTTTAAAATCTAATGTCTAAAAATGAATCTAATGTTTAAAAAGCACATTATTTTTCAAATACAGTTCTGTTTTAGTTGTCGGTTTATTACATGTGTTACATTGGTGTGTGTACTCCCTTGTCTGCTTTTGTGAGTATTAAAATACTATATTTGAAGAATCAGCATCTCTACTCATCCCTCACACACCATAAGCGTGACAATAAGAAAGTTCAATCACCATTAATGGAGATTTAATTTCAGTAACAGACATCTATTGTACATTATAAGGGACAGATTTATTTTTAAAAAATACTGATTTAAAGCTTGCAATTGTTTTTTTACTTTAATTAGTAAATGCAATCCTTCTTTTTCATATACAATCTATGTAAAATTGGCAAACATATCAATAAATGTGAATAAATGAAAATGTGGCTTACTTCTGTGTTTGGAACTAGGTGCTGCCATGCTTCTCTTTAGCATTGTGAATTTTTTTTCACAATGAGCTGACATGTGATATCCATTGTAATGGACACATGGTCCGAAGGGGTTAAAGCTTGATTTACTGACACTGACTAAAAACCTGGCAGGTGGGTTACAGAAACATCATGTCTGTAAGATTGGCAGATAAGTATACAATTTATTGGCAATTCTGTATTTTAAAATAGGTCTACACATGGCCCCCAAAATATCAGTAATTTCTACATGTCACTAGACAATATCTCAACTCTAAAATACCCTGAAGAACAATTAGAAATATATTTCTAATCTTGGATTCAGATTTCTTTCTCTGCTGCTGTTTGCCCCTTCATTTACAATTTAGTAATATATCCTACCTCCTATTGCTGCTCCAATGACCATGCAAATTATGTGCAAATTAAAAGGATTTTTAAGCATTTCACAAAAAGCAGAATATCCGAAGCCTGGATACGATGGGTGAAAGAGGCAAATTTGTTCTTCAAGAGAAGAGGGACATGAGTGTTATTTTTCAAATCTGTAGCTGGTCTAGGCTTTTGATTTTCTAAATTTTACAAATCCGTTGCTAAGCAACCACAGCCCTAATCTATCCCATAATGGAAACATAGCCATAAAGTGTTATTTTAGTATTGCTAATATTATAGATTAAGATTATTATATTTTATTCCAATGTTGATTCCACTTTATATTAGGTGGCCTTAACTACTATGTACTTACATTTAAATTAATCATTTGGTACAATGCACTTATTGTTTACCTACATGTGTTTACATTGTAAAATACCTATGTAATTACATCTGCAATTAATTTCTGTAATTGCATTTATACCCACCCTTAAACCTACCCATGCCACCAAACCTGTCTCTAGTCTTATCTGTATCCACCTCAGCAGAATGATTTTGCAATACAATATGAATTAAAGCTGCAAGCAGTTATGAAAGGGCCCTCACACCCGGGCTCACCACCTCCCGTGGCTTTAGGAAAACAGTTAGCAATTTAAATTTAAAGAACAAATATATAAATAATATGTAAAAGTTATTTTTATCTGTCAAACTACCTGCTGCCAGCAGGTCTATAATTGAAAATAGACATGTAGATGTCTTCTGCTTCTATTACCCAGCTTCTATTACCATGGTGAGACATCGAAATTTATGACACCACAACAGACATGCCCTTTAGCAAAAACTCAAGATCTTCGCAATTTAGCTTCAGAAAGCCCTTAATATTACACTGACCAAATGTTATGTTGATGTGATTAAATATCTAGGAGTAGTTTGTTACATAGTAAAACATGTCATTTCCTGTTGTCAACAGGTGGCGCTATGACTATAACCGAGTATGGGCATGTAGATCTGTAGATTGAAATGTGCCAGGCCACCATAGACACAACCTTCAAAGAAAACTCTAGATCCTCGCAATTTAACATCGCAAAGGGCTTTAGATTACACTGACCGAATTTGTTGATCTGAATAAATCTCTGGGAGGAGTTATTTAAAGTAGATTAGATTAGATTCAACTATATTGCCCTAGTAATCATGAATATGCATTTACTATATCACGGTTTGACATATGTATAAAAATAAAATGATCTACTGATGGTAATGTAGAAGTGTACATATGCAATGGATACATTTACAAGAGGTTATGTACAGTGTAGTCCAAAGATTATGTGCAGTATTAAATGTGCAAAATTAAATATTGCAATGGTCATGGAGGGAGTGTATGGGGGGCAAAGAAGTCAGTCTAGGGCAGAGTTCAGTAAGGAGACAGCTCTTGGAAAAAAGCTGTTCCTCAGTCGACTGGTTATAGTCCGATGGAGTCTAAAGCATCTGCCTGAAGGTAGGAGAGAAAACAGTCTGTGGGCGGGGTGAGAGGAGTCCTTAAGAATACTGCATGCTCGACACAGACAGTGTTTCTTCTGGATGTCCTTAATAGTTGGAAGTGGAGTTCCTGTAATACGCTGGGCAGTTTTCACCACCCGCTGCAGTGCCTTACTCTCAGCTGGTTCTTCTTTAGTTTCCTCAAGAAGAAAAGATGCTGGTAAGCCTTCTTGACCAGGCTGGATGTGTTGGTGGTCCAGGTTAGGTCCTCCGAGATCTGGGTACCCAGGAACTTGAAGGATGACACAGGCTCAACAGTCATCCCGTTAATGTGGATGGGATCATGTGAGCCTCTTCTCTTCTTCCTGAAGTCCACAATGAGGTCCTTTGTCTTGGTGGTGTTAAGGAGCAGATTATTGTCTTTGCACCACATGGCCAGATGCTGGACCTCCTCTCTGTAGGCAGTCTTATCGTTGTTGCAAACTTGAGGATGGAGTTGGATCCATGTACAGGTCTGCAGTCATGGGTGAAGATGGAGTAGAGCAAGGGGCTCAGCACACAGCCCTGTGGTACGCCAGTGTTGAGTGTGATCGTGGTGGAGCAGATTTGGCCTGACCTAACATGCTGTGGTCTGTTGGTCAGAAAGTCCATAACCCAGTTACATAGTGAGATGTTAATGCCTAGGTCTTTGAGTTTGGCAATTAGCTTGGAGGGAATGACAGTGTTGAATGCTGAGCTGAAGTCAACAAACACCCCTCGTGCATAAGTGTTTTTATTGTCCAGCTGTGTGAGTACTGAGTGCAGTGCTGTGGATACTGCATCCTCTGTGCTCCTATTGCAACGATAAGCAAACTGGTGTGGGTCCAGGGTCGGTGGGAGAGAGTCCTTCAGATGCCCCAAGACTAGCCGCTTGAAGCACTTCATGATGATGGGTGTGAGTGCTACGGGGCGGTAGTCATTCGGGCAAGTTGGGCTAGAGTATTTCGGCACTGGCACAATGAAGGTTTGATTTAAAGCATGTTTGAACAACTGCTTGGGCAACAGACATGTTAAAGATGTCTGTGAAAACCCCAGCGAGCTGCTCTGCACATGTCCTGCACGCAAGGCTGCTGGACCTGACGCCATCCCTGAGCGCGTGCCACAAACATGCCACATCTTCTTTGCATAGAGTTTATCAGATTGTCAATTGTGGCCTGTGGAATGTTGGTCCATTCTTCTTCAATGGCTGTGCGAAGTTGTTGGATATTAGTGGGAACTGGTACACGCTGTCGTATACGCTGGTCAAGCACATCCCAAACATGCTCAACGAGGTATTGAGGAATACGTGGAGGAGTTCATCACTTTCAGTTACTTGGTGCACGGCGAGGAGGAGCAGCTGAAGGACTGTTTCCTGATGGAGCTCGAAGTGTTAATCTTCGTTGATGCGGGGATGAATGAAGACCCGGCATGGACTTTCTCCAAGCTGGTGGATGCAGTGTCGCCACCTGCGGATCTCTCATGACCGTGGGAAAGGCTAAATCAGAGGATTCTCGGCAGCACGATCGCGATCGGTGATCGCTTCACCCGACACGAGTGAAAAGGTGCACACGATATTCAAGCTTGCTTACGAAACGGCGGATGCTGCCGAATCCAAAATGCATCAGTCACGGCATCAAGGGCCGCGGCTGATAGATCCCGGGTTGGGGACTGATGGACTGAGTGATGTGCAGCCGGGAACTGGGCTGCAGCCAGGGGAGCTGCCAGCCTTTTCCGTGAACTACTTGCCATCCCCAGAGAACTGTCATCACCTCACCCAGCGAGAGGGGTTGTGTGAGGTTCGGTCCAGGGCTGGGCTACAGCTAAGAGAGCTGTCAGCCATCTCAGCGGATCCTGACTTGCTCACTGGGGGCATCACTTCCGCACCACGGCAGGAGGAGTCGTGGGTTACCAAGGTTGCCCCAGTTACCCAGCTGGAGAAGCTGCTAAAGGCCCTCACGAGTCAGTCACAAGGAGCACGCTCATTGCCGAACGGTTCCCACAGGGCGCAACTTCGGGTCAGTCGGTCAGTGGGGGTGAGTCGGTCAGATTTCTAAGAGCATTGGCTAAGGCTGGTTGGTTCTTGAGGGTGGGGTCCAAAGGCTCCTGTCACCTCCTGGCCAAACCAGAGGGACGTCTCCACCGCCCATTCCACCCTGGCAGTCTTTACCAACACCTGTCTTTGCCGCCTGTGCCACTCCGGAGGGCTTCACCGATGCTCGCTCCGCCCAGAATGGCGTCTCCGCCACATGCTCCCTATCTCCACCCACCTCATGTGTTGCCCCAGTAACTGATATGTTCTCCGCCCTTTTCATGTCATTAACCCCTGTATTCCCTGCTCATTGCGTGTGTCTTGTACCACCTCTGTAAGTGTTTTCCCTGTCTTTTGTATGTACTTTGTTTACCTGGACTCCTGTTGCCAACATTGGTTGCCTTTTTGGACAACGATTCTCGTTTCTTCCCCACCGGACTCTGTTTGTTGATCATCTGACTCATTGCCTTGTTTACTGGACTCTATCTCGGTTTGTCTCCTCTATTCTTGTCTCCTGTTTGTCGACCCTCAGCCAGTTTACACTCCTGTACGTTTCCCAATAAACACTCTACGATTGGATCCAACTGCCTCCCTGCTCATTCGTTACAGTAGGTAGCCCATTATGTGCGTGATTACAGCAGTAGCTCCAGCTACAATATTCATCCGCAACATGCATGCAGCTCTGTTTATTAACTGCTAGAGCACCAAATGTTACGGACTGCAGTCTTTAAAAAGAGAGTAGTCTCATTTATGTCTAAATATTCCAGTAAGTGTGAACATATCTAATGATAAACTGATTGTTCCTTCCTGGGTATCCTACATTGCAACGTATTTAAAGCACTTACTTCCCTTTTCTTACAGTAGTCTCAAGGCAAACCTAAAAATACACAATTGAAGACTTCATTACGATTAAAAATATAATTTCTAGCTGTGGGCTCAAGCTTAAAGAGACTTGAAAAACATACAGGAACAAAAGAATCAGAATGAACTGATAAAGGTTGCAAATGGGGATGAGGAGAAAAAAATAACAAAGGAGCCTAAAGATAAGGGACTGCTGAGGAGAGAGAGGGGTAGGTAAGAGGGATACATGGATAGAAAGAGAAATGCAATGTCCTTCATTGCAAAGCAGAGCTGATAAAGCTTTAATTACAGTATTCCATTCCATGCTCACAGACACGCAATTAAACGGGAGAGAGACATTCATACAGAAAAAGAAGAAAGAAAGAAAGAAAGAAAGAAAGAAAGAAAGGAGGAATGTGAGGGACATGGAGTCCATCCCAGCACGGAGGCACATTTCCCTGCATGCTGCAATTTCCTGCCCAGCGCCTTTCCATGTAGTGCCCACCACTGAGCCCAACACACAGCAGACACCATTATTAGGAAGCCATTGGCTGTCACTTCCCATTCTACATCTGCATGACTTCAAACCAGTGCTGCCTACTTTAGCGTGCTCACTGCTTATTAACACAGACACTATTTACTCACAGTGTCTTGGCTTCTTTTCATAAGTTTGATGAAAAAAAAGATCTGTTTTATATTAGGCTTGCTAAATCACCTTTAATAAATGGATGGTCAAGTTAGGCATATGCTATTTGTTCTCAGTCGGTTCAGAAAGTGTTACGTAATATAGAGTTTTATAAAGTTACACAGATTAATTTAGCTGTAAATCTTTGTAAAAATATGCAGCATTCTAAACATTTATTTGTACGTTCATATCAGTCCTTGTACTTTTGTTCTGTTCTATGCCATTGTGTCTTCAATTTGAAAAGCCATTGTGTCTTCAATTTGAAAAAATTATATATATATATATATATATATATAATGCACTAAATTAACCAAAAAATTAAATGTGGAACACTGGATAGTAGCTTGAGTCACTATAAAATAACACAGCAACATTTTACCATATTTCTTATAAAATAATAATAATAATAATAATTATATATATTCCATAGATTTGCATATGAAAAGAGCAAAAGCTGTTTGTTGATAATAATTTCTATTAAAAAAAGATTAACTAACTAACTTCATTCTCTACTAAAAAAACTAATAAGAGAATAAAAAGAAGTCCTACAGTGAATTGTGTCCTTTGCATTTCCGACACTGTTGTCATTTCACTGCAGTAGTTTTAGAATGAAGATCTAGCTCAATGTGTTTACATATATAGCCTATGCATCCATGGAAACCCAATCTGCTTCACTGGCAGAGAGCAAGCCACTTTCAGATATCTCTCTGGGCAACCACCAGCCTGATTGCAGATCTCAAGACCGACCAATTTGCATATTCATAAAGCTCGAGTCCCAATTGGAGGGCTTTTAAAACATGCTGATTAGGCCCACTTCAAGGCTTCTCCTAATCACTATTTGTGATGCCTTGAGAATTATGATTTCTTGTGACAAAATATATGTGGTATAAGCCGCAGGATCTTGAACGGGGTTTAACAATGTTGTTTTCAAACAAATTAGCTCATATTTCTAGTCTATTAATTAGCGCATGGGTTGGACCCAAGAGGATAAGAGATAAATTAAAAATTAGGTTTTAATAGCCACCATGGTCTTTTTACTCAAAGGCTGGAAAAACATCAATGAGATACAGCAACAAAGAAAAATGAACACTATTGAAAAGCAAGGGTACAAAACAGCCTTTATCACATGCATTCTTAAAATGTTATATTATGGTTCCATGAAGTATCTGTAACATGCACTGAATGTTTCTTTTGCACAAACATTTTTCTAGTAGAAAATGGATAATTAAAAGTTTTATACACAAAGAAAATTTTTTCCATAAAAAGATTCTTTGTGGAACCCAAAGTGGCTCTTTAATGGAACCTTTATTCTTAAAATTGCACTCAGTACTTACAGTAGGTCTTCCTGGTTAGTTCCTCCACCACCTCAGGTTTGAGTTTGCTGTTTGATTTCCCCATGCTCTCCAGACCTCCTGCAGATAGTTTGAGTGGTCCAGCGTGGAACTGACCTGCACCAGAACTCCTTACAAACTCGTTCTCTTAAAGCAGAATCTCAGAGACTTAAGCGCACCATCAAACTCAGAAACAGATCAGCACCATCAACAAATCCAAAGACATTCGTCCATTTTGAATTTCCCTCTTCTTTTTGGCTTTCTGGACTGATGTAAGTCACTCTTTGGATCCCTCTTACCCAGTAAGTCTCTCAGAAATTCATCCTCAATTACAGCCACCTCAGACGAGCCCTTCTGAACTGTTGCTCCTCAAATAAAAGCCCATGCGTTTGGCCGTCTGCTCGGGTACAAGTCTCGGTTGCTAACCACGTTCTGTCAGATGCTTTAGTGCGAGGTGCGAGGCTTTGAAATGTATCAAAGTGCCAATGGTTAGAGGAGACGCTCGCACGCTGTGTTCTGCATGCTCTCTCTCGCTCACACTTGAGCGCCAATTCTCTCCGGCTCTCCACCCACCCTCCCTCTTCTCTTCTTCTTTTTACTCCCTCCCTATGTCTATCTTGTTAGTGCTGAGTGATTCTTAAAGGAGATGCCTTGCTCTAGTTGTCTTGGCAGCTGAGATGAGAGGGTTCAGAAGAATTAAAAGAGAAGAAGTCCTGGTTGATTTTAGCTTTTCACACTCTGCTAGGAGCTTTTCTAGTAGAAGATATTCTGGTAGATGACGTCAGGATCAAAAAGCACTGGAAGTGATTACTGATGTATTATTGAGTGCAAATTTTGTCAAAGTTATAAAAAGGATCAATCAAAATCCAATGGCTAACAGGGCTGCTCAGATTCACCTCCGCTGAGCGCGTCAGACAATGAGTGGAAGCCGCAGATAACCAATTTTTCGGCGTCGCAGTCTGCTGATGGCACTCTTTGTGACACAAGACATTCACCTTATCCTAGTAACCACTGTTTGCTTATTTCCAGGCCTGCTCTTCCTCACACCTTCAGTAGTTCAAAGCAGAAACTCCTGTTGGCCAAGGTCTGGTTGTCCAGAGAAACCTCTAAACACTGCGGACACAAACAGCAACAAGGTCAGACTGCACTGGAAGATAACAGTGTCATGAGTCCAGCAATCTTGATTGAGCCACAGAGAGAAATTGCTGACCATACACTCTTAATGCAGAAAACTCTCGCACTTGACTTTCATGAGAACGATTTTCTCCCTGAGCCTGTGTAAGGATGGCACAATGCACTGCTCCTCTGCCAGCACTGCAAGTGCATCGATATCCTGAACCGAGGTCAAACTGCATTAGTCAAATTATGTTAGAAGCAGTCTGAAGGATTCTATATTTAGTTAAGGGTTGTAGAGTTCAGCTCTACTGATTTAGCTTCAGTAGCTTTTTTTTAAAACTATAAGACATGTTATGGGAGCTCAGGCAATGAATGAATAAGCAGAAAATCAAAAACATAAAAGCTGCAAAATAGAAAAGGTATTGGTATCTTCCTCTGATCCTGTTAAGAAAACACTCTGGGGAAATGTTTTGAATTAAGGCACAGAACACAAAAATAGCTCATATAAAATCATCTTATACAGACCATTCAAAACAAGCTCAAGATCAAATATTACATTGTAGTCTAAATGCAACACTGAGCACCAAAGCTAATAATCTCTTTACATCTGCTGCACTCATATTCAACACTATATAGTGTGCGTTAACTGCCTGCACAATCCATAAAATACTGGAACAATCTTTGATGGGTTAAGAAATGTATCTTTACCCTATTAACTGACAAGGAAATAAATAGCTACTGCTTTATGAAGGAAATATTGTGTCTTCAATTGGTAAAATTAGTGAAACTGGGGAACTTTGCTATCTTATTATTATTATTGGTAGTGGTAATTTAAATTCTTATGGGATTTCCATTGACTGTTGGTGACACACACACACACATAGACCATATTACATATTTTACAGCCTAGCCTTCTGCATGAATGATACAGACATAACTGCATTGATCAATTGACAGTTCTGCAACAACAGAAATATGCTTACATTGTTTGAAGGACATAATCCTGAATAGGCTAACAATAACTGTAGTTTGGCGGAAATGCAGGTTACCATGGTAATTTTGTTAGAAAGGGAGGTCTGAAGTCTGATATATGACTGAACAGCAGCTCAGCTAGTAAAGTTGTTGATGAGACGACATATGTTTGCACGATCACGGTCCTTAAAATGTAAACAGCTTGAAGGGACACGATTTGACAGGTGCTCATCGACCGCTATCACAGGAAACCGCTACGTAGTGAACGCCTACAGCATAGGACGGTAACTGTTACGTTATCTCTAAAGCATAACTGGACTGAATAAGCCTACCTTTTATTTACAAACATCTTTCACTGAAACTTTTCAGCTGTGAAACTAAAGACGACTTCTTGTATCCATACTAGCTAGGAGAATAAGGGCATATTGCCATCAAACTACGTGTCACACAAACCCTGGTCCTCTGTCTAACTGTGAAAACGCAATGTTTTTTGAATGAAAGTCAACGTCATGTGACACTTACCGAGCCGTACCTAGAGTGCGAGATCGTTTGCTCTTCACGGATCGCTTTCGTTCAGTCAGGATGTGTTTGCTTCCTTCTACAGTACTCTGCTTCTGCCTCCGAGTTTCTGTACGTTAACCTTCATCCAGACGGGACTGTTCTCGCAGACTCTCCAGAGGCTGGACAAACTAAACTCACCGCTCTCCATTAACCCTTGAGTTTCCCTTCTAGGCAGCTTACCTAGATAATACTTCACTACTCCAATGGTAACATTTAAATTATTAGATATTATAACATTAAGATAATAATAATAATATATTATAACTGTTATTAAAAAACGAACACACACACACACACACATATATATATATATATATGTTCGTTTGTAATATAAGTTCAAATATAGGCTATTATTATTATATGATTATCTTAATGTTACAATATCTAGCCTATATGTATATCATGTTATTTTAACTCTAATGTAACTCTGATTTAATCTAATTTAGAATTAAGATATTTCACATGTTATTTCTGTGTGTTTTTGTGTACTATTATTTGTATTTATCCACATACAATATGGACCATTATTTATATTTATGTGTATGGATAGCTGCTTGCGTCTTGCTGAGAACCATCTGTCTGTCTGTAGCCTGGATTTTAAAAAAGAGACCTACATAACCTACATATCCACACCAGGAAATCAGGTTAAGCTGCTATTTAATACAGAACAAAGAAAAAAGTCTCACTTTTAACTCATCATGTGCCTCACTTATTAGACAGGCCACAATATAGGACCGGCACTACCTGTATTCACAGTACATCAAGTTACTGTTCATTGCGTCTGCAACCTTCCATGTTTAATGCCATTTTAGTGTTCAGTCTTAAAGGTAAAATCCACTTAAAATCTGTGCACGAGACTGTTTTGAATAAATATGTCAAACTAAGCATAAATTTCACTGCAATGCCTCTATGCAGAACCTGACTTTGTTGAGTTCTACATGACATCTTTGTTGACCCTGGAACAACAGATTAGACAATTATATCTGAAGAACTAGTTTATAGTTTTTGTGAACTTTAGGCTTACAATCAGTGTTTGGTGCTTGTACACCAGTGTCAGTTATCTATCCTTATACTACGGGGCCGTTGAATACTTGAATCTGATTGGCTGACGAACGTTCTGAGGTGTGCAATTATTCTCAAAGAAACGCACAGAGAACGTAGTTCCAGGCAGCTCTCTTGACCGCATTACAGTTCCATATCACTTCGCATAGTTAACTGTAATAATCACACGTCCTTGCAGACGCACACTACGGTTACACACACACACTCACACAAAAACATGTTGTCAGCGCTGCCCTGACGATTTTATCAGTTAGCCTAGTGTAGCAACTTAAAGGCTACACATGACATTTCTCACTAGCGAGGTAATAACAGCGCTGCATCTTAATAAAGCAGACTTACAGTTTAGAGACGGTGCTTCAGATCCATACAAGCGCGCTCTCTCTCTCACTGTTTCTCTTTCTCTGTGTCTCTGTCTGTCTCGCTGTCTTTATAATAACTTCATTATTAACTGCATTAGTCTGCTATCAACGGCTCAAGCCTTCATTGTCAGCATTAAAATGACGCTTTGGAACGAGCAAAAGAGTCGTTGGATGAGATGCGGAAGAAATAATCCTACTCACATTAGCGATATAAGTATAAAAACCAGACAAATCCCTCGAAATATATAATCTGATCGATGTCTTGAGGTGTGGCAACCGTAGTATAAGCGGAATAATTGACTACGGCCCGTCGTCAATTATTCCTTACATATATATACATATATTATATGACAATATTTGGCAGTCATACAACTATTTGAAAATCTGAAATCTGGGTTCAAAAATAAATAAAGGCAAAACTGCCTTTTAAGTTGTCCATAGGAAGTCCTTAGCTTAGCATATTACTGAACAAAAATTAAGTGTTGATACATTTACGGTAAGAAATATACAAAATATTTTCATCTTTACTTAATTTACTAATAATTTTTGGCGTAAAAGAAAAATCTATCATTTTGACCCATACAATGTATTTTTGGCTATTGCAACAAATCAGCATATTAGAATGATTTCTGAAGGATCATGTGACACTGAAAACCAGAATAGTGCTGCTGAAATTCAGCTTTGCAGTCACAGCAATGAGTGACATTTTTAAATGTATTCAGATAGAAATCATTTAGTTGTAATATTATTTTACAGCATTATTGTTTTTACTATATTTTTTATTAAAAAAAAGCAGTTTTGGTGAGCATGAGACTTCTCTCAAAAATATATTAAAAACACAATCTTGCAAATGCCAAACTTTACTACAGTAGACAGTACATAGTGTGGATGACATTGATTGTGTTCCTTTGATTTGATTGGTGCAGGTGTTGAAGATGAGCAGGAGGATAGCAGGACTGGAGAGACAGAACGCAGAGCACAGACAGACAGAGCTGCTGCTCTTCTCTCTGTTACTGTCTGCCTGTCTGATCAACGGCTGGCTGTGGATGCGCAGATGACACTCGTCTACACAGACAGCACTACAAGAGCAGTGAAGCTATTAACTAGGAAGTACATATCTCTAGAGATTTACTAATTTTTTTTTAAATGCGTTCATCAAAATTATAGCATTAGAAACCACTCCCATAGAAGCCTGTCATCAACCTGAGGCGTAACATCTCTGAACCTTCTGATCACGGTAGTGACATGGGACACTTTGCATTACAAGTGATTTGAGGAACTCAAGCATGTTTCTCTCCTTGTGAGAGTTTGACTGATGATGTCATTCAGTAACGTGGTCTCTTTTGATCAGAGTAGTAGCTAGCTTTTTTGTATTTGATTTATTCTACAAATTAAGTAAATTTTGAGATTTTCTGCATGCTTTAAGTATTTATGAAAGTATAAAAATAAATACATTTTCTTTTTTTTCTTTTCTTCCGGTTATGCCTTTGAATAGCCTCCATCCATTTTAACTAATTATCCCAGCCTGATGTATGATGAATTTTTAAAATAATAAAAATTGTAATTGGTGTCGGATGTCTCGTTCTCTCAGTGTCAACATGAAATTGGCAAAAAGTTTATTTACATGATGCCTTACAAAGAACAAAACACTGAAAATGGATCAGTTTATTAAAAAATTAAATTAATCAAGAAAAAAGTTAACGCAACACTTTAGACTATAAACCAAATGAAAAATGCAAAGCCTTATACAAAATCTGCACGAGATAAGACAGGAAATGAACAGGAATACAATTTAATTCAAATTAATCATCGTTGTACAGTAATAACATTGTCAAGCAGCAACTAGAGTGACATTTTGTAATGTAACACATACTATGAAATGAACGCCATTAACATTCCTCGTGAGGAAAAGAAAAAAAATATGAAAAATGCCCATTGATTGGGACACAAGGGTACATACTATACAAAAACACATTCTCATAATTGGTCCTGGGACCGACACATTCTTCTTTAGAAAGTTTAAAGTATCAAATGTAGCAAGACCATCAAGATTAGTTTAGATAAGACTGAGGCTTCAGGTGGAACAAACTGAGAAATCTTGACCAGATTAGCCTAACAATCACTGACCAGTATGGTTGAACCAGTTTGAAGTATTACAAGGACACAGTATTCAGGGAACTGTATTTGAAATGTAATGAGCGTGTTTATCAGTATTTTGTTCCACCTTTGTCTCAGTCCACTCTTTGGTCCATTGTCTTAGTTTGTGCCCAAATTAGATTAGTGCTCTTCAAACTTGCTGAAACTGTCCTCTTAAGTACACAGCTGTAGAGAGCATTGACACAATGGGTGATCTAACAATGCTGGAAATGTTTCTTTCAGATTTTATCTAAAAAAAAAAAAAAAAAGACAGGAAGGGAACAAAAATACTAGTTTCTATCTCTCAAGCAAATGAGAAAAGGCTGATTGTGTACAAAATGCCAAGTACCGACGCGCACACAATGTGCTGAACTGAGACCGGCTGTGCTCAAATACTTGATTACTTTGCAAATGAATTTGGTCCATGTCTCCAAAACAAACACAAAAAGGCAAAAAAAAGCATTTTTTTTTTTTAAATCGGGTATGATGCTGGTAGAACTGCATGTGGTAGTCTCTTAACCAAAAACTGCTGTTTTTTTTTTGTTTTGTTTTTAAATCATCCAATGGCTCCACATTAGTCACATGGGATTTAGGGCTCAGATGATTGGCTCAATACAAGACATTTCCTAGGACAGCTGACCCCTTGGGCAATGGGTTTTATACTGCAGTAATTCATATGTCCTACAGAGGGCGAAATGTGTTCAGTGCGTAGTTTAACCATTGAAAAAGTTTAGTCAGTATGATTTTTATTTTTTATTTTATCTAGCAGAAAATATAGGGATCACTTTAGTGATCCAAGCCCAAACTTTTAAATAGTAATGTAAATATGAATACAAAATACTGAGTTCTGTGACATAATGACCTGCTTTAAAAACTCGCGTTTGAATGTTTATTAATTCAGAAACGACAAAAACCCCAGATAAGAAACTATTCATCATATTTGTGTATAAGCACCTGAGTAACACGAGCGAATTCAACAAATAAATCAGCTCAATGTTGTTGTAACATCTGCCAGGGAACCAAGTGGTTCAGATCTGCAAACACTTGAAATGTGACAAGTTCCAGATGAAAATGGACACATCGAACAGACGTCACACTGACGTGCGCGAGCGTCAGGGACTCACTCCAGAGGTCGATCGAAATAAATTCTGAAACCTTAATAATAAAAGCACTGAAATCAGATGGTTTCATAGATATTTACTGATTTCATGGAAAAATCTAAATTACACATCTATGTAATTTTAAATTATGTTAGACCTTCTAAATAATATGAGGATCGTTCCTTGGCCCTGCTTTATTTGCGTATTTAATTTGACTTTTTTGTTTTGTTTTACGGATTCCTTTGGTCAAGAGCTAAATGTCTGTCTTGAACCGCGAGACTGGAAAAAAGCTAATTTGTTATCTACAAAATAAAATGAGGAATTAGAAGTAAACATTACATTGAAACGTTTGGAGGTTTTCCAAATGCTGAAAGGACATACCGGGAAATCCGGGATCCATGGCTACCACATGGACACCTCTCATTCAAGGCACGTTTGTGGCTGCTGTAGCTCTATAGGAACGATGGACCTCGGTTCTGATTGGAAAACTACAGACTCTCACACAGACAAACCCAAAACCAGTTGGGTCACTCACACTTTCACATACGGATACATGAGCTTGTGGACATAGTAAACGCTCGTTGGTCCGTTGCTCTTAAACAGTGAACCGTACAGTACATGCTGTACAGACAATGTATCCAAGAATACAAAAGGCCCTACGACATTCAGTTTTACAGTATTCCGATTCATATTTACACGTAACAACTGTTCGGCTAGTCACCATACCAAGTGCCACATTTGTATTATTAGTACATAATACAATTAGTACACAACAAAACAATTGCATACCCAAAAAATATGTAAAAACAAACAAAGTAGTGCAATAAATGTAAAAAAAATGATGCCAATATATTTGGTCCGAGGGTCTGGAGGGGACCACCAGACAATACTGTACAAAAAAGTGTTGATTGTAAATGGCATAGTATATTGTTGTTCGCATTCCTAAGCCTCATGATGATGTTGATCTGAGAGTAACGGAGAGAAGAGAAGTGCACGGATTCCTTCACCTGCTTAAGAGTCGATTCTTTATCAGTGTGTGTGTGTGTGATCAGATGAGTATTTCCACCATCTCGCTGTCCACGTCTTGGGGAGGCTGTGGGAGCGACTGCACTGGTGCTCTCCTCTCTAATGTACTGCTGTGAAACACTGGCACATCTGTACAGACAAAGAAACAAAGATGTTAAGGGTCATGATTGGGTAAAAAGGAGTGTCTTAAAAAAGGTAAAATCTTTTTAAATATCTCATTCAAAACAAGCCATGTTTTAAGTAATGTACACTTTGTCCCGGTTAGTCTACCTTCATAAACATTGTAAGGGTTTTCTTTTTGTATAAAAAATAAAAACAAAACAAGTGGAGAGAATAGAGAGAGAACACGGTTTTACAGGGTCATTTTTATAATAAATAAAAAATAAAGTAAGAATAGAAAAGAAAAGAAGTATCAAATCATAAATAATATATATATATTGTATAATATATACACACAGACTTTTCCAACAAACCAGACATACCTTGCTATAAAAAGGTCAAATTATCCAACATATTTAGATATTTCATATCTGTATCACAATTTTCTTGCTTTCCCTTGCTTGCTGACACAGAAAGTAATTTTATAAATATTTATTATATTTTAAAACTGCTTCACTACATTTATGAAATAATTAAATAGACTATGCAAAAATACTGAATTTTCTTTTTAAGAATTATTTTTTTCATATCTAGGCATCAGTGGTGTAAAGTACTTGAGTAAATGGATTTTGTTACAGTACTTAAGTATTTTTTTGGCTACTTTGTACTTGTACTGAGTATCAAAAATACAAGCAACTTTTACTCAAGTCGACATCTTTATAATATCACGGCTAATTTATTGGGCAGAAGAGGCGATATTGCCATCTGCAGGACGCTGAAGGTACTGGATCAGTGGCGGAGCAGTGGGTGGATTCTGGGGCTTCAGCCTGGAATGTTTTTTGCCCTGAATGTTTTGGGTTTATTAATGGTTTTGTAAAAAAAACAACAAAACGCAGGATCGATGAAATAATATCAGCTGCACTCTCCTCTCCAACAGCGAGATCACGTCACACACACCGCTGTCCTACATGGCCACGCCTCCTGTCAATCACTCAGATCCTCTCATCTGAGATGCTTCAGTGGTATGGATGCGAGAATTTACCAAAAAAAAACATTCAAAACACTCTTACAGAGCGCTTGCATACATAACATGAAGTCTAGACTAGTGCACGCACACATTTACAGTGTGTTCTTCGATTTTTTTTTTTAAACAACAGCTTAATAAACAAAAAGTTAATTAAGAGACTTTTAGGCATAATATCGCCCATCTTTGCTCTTTTGCTTTCAACTAATATTAATCCAAACAGCAACTGTTTTGCGTCTCTGAGCAACACGATGCTGTTTCGTTTCAATGACAGAAAATCACTTTATAAAGATAAAAACGCCTAAAATTTGTACAAATCATTTTAAACATATTGGAAAAGATTTCTCTCAGTGTGAATTAAAAATATGAATTAACTTCAGTTTTTTTTAATTAATAAACATAAACAAACTATACCTTCTCTATTTCCAGAGCATGGATCATTCATTGCAATATATAATCAAATCTAATTTTTATGTTTAAAAATCTGTTGTTTTGGAAAATAGTTTATGCTTCTACTGCCTGCTGACTTACCCTATATTATTGCCCATATTATAATTTATTTACAAAAACATGTAGCTAAGCACCGAATGTTTAAAAATGTCTGTCTCCGCCCCTGTACTGGATGCTATTTACCTACAGTATATGAGTGTTTCACATGGCTGCTTTTGTTAAAGTTGAATAAAAATATTGCCCTCCTCTGAGAGGTAAATCAGAGTCAGCTCTGAAATTTTTTTTTGTCTATTGTAGACTGAAAATATATATATATATATATAAAAAAAAAAAATTTGTTTCACTTGTGCCTTTTTTGAACCTTTGAGTTTGACTGAGACTGACTTGTTGGATCTATTTTGTTCTGCCATGTTGTAATATTGAGATGTTCAATTTCATTTCTATATTATAATATAAAATATTATATTATAATAATATTATATTATAATAATAATATTATATTATTTTTCACATTTCTTGGTGTTTTTTGAGCCTACATTCAGTAAGAGTAAAATAGTTCTTTTAAAATTGGATACTTTAAGACTTTTACTCAAGTAAAACTTAAGAAAACACTAGTTAGTTCTCTTTAGTGTGTGATTTTGTGTGCGTGTTGTACCGGCGATGCGGTCTGGTATGTAGACTGGGCTCGGGCTGCTGATCCGGCTCGGTCCAGATACGCTCTGCAGGGCAGGTGTGCTGGGCTTGCTGGCCTCCTGACCTTTTTCCGTCTGGGTGCAGCTGTCTCTGCTGCCGGTCTTTGAATGTGTGGTGGCTGGCATTGGGGTGGAGGGCAGGACTGGAGATGGAGAGGAGGAGATGGACTCTGTCCTCAGAGAGTCACCTCTGAACTCTGGGCCGAGCAGAACACCTGGAGCATGAAAAGCATAAACAATTCAGATGTGAGTGGATAAAAAAAACATACATTAACACATTATAAATATATCATACTATTATTATGGCTACAAATATTTTTTTTTGATGTAACAAAAGTACATCAAAAGTACCATGACTTTCAGACACCATCGTTATTTTTTTTATTCAAATGTTACAGAATCAGTCAAACATTTTATTTTGACAAAATTTGGAGCATGAGATGTTTTTGATTTAACATTCAGTACAAATATAGGTCTGAGAGTGGGGTCAGTGTGTTAACGGCATTAAAATATTTTAATATTGTTTTTTTTATCATAACAGGCCTATTGATTTTATTACTTCTTTGGCTAATTTACATCTGGGGCCTCTTTGAGGGTTAAACAGTCTCACCAGTAACACATTTCAGATCTCTTTCTCATGCACCTACCCAGACTTCCCTTCCAGCTACGATCTTCCCTGCGCTCCTCCGTGATGGGGCTGCTTCCGCTAAGTCCAAGAGAGTGTGACAGCAGCCCGGAGCCGCTGGAGCTGCCGGTGCCTGTAGCTATGGACATGAGGGACTTGGAGGGCCTCATGGCAGGGGCGTCTAATTTGCTGGCAGGTTCTTTCCTTGAGCGCTGATGCAGTACCTTTATCATGGCATCCTTCTCTATGATCTGAGCATGCAGGTTCTTGATCCTGCTCTCCATGTCCAGACAGCGGCGGTTAGCCATGAGGATCTCCTCTTCTTCTTTCTGGATTCTTGCCTCCACCGAAGTGTCGTAGCTGCTGCTGGGAGAATGGCTGATGATGGCAGAGGACGTGTCTCTGGACAGGTTAGAGAATAAACAAATAGAAAAACCAATAGATTTTCAATACATTTTCACTAGTTATTTATTTTATAGTTTACTTCCGTTTTAACTTTAAGTTTTATTTTCTATAGTTTCAGTATAGTAATTATTTAATTAATTAATCTCATTTGCACTATAGTTTAAATTTATTGTTATGCATACTCGCAATTTTATGTTTGAATTTATTTATTTGGATTAACCCCTTGAAAGGGGGTCCCATACGTTTAAGTTCAAATAATGTCCATTTCAGGTAACAATATATTTTTATTGTTAATTTTCAGGTCGACAAATCTTAAATAAGAAGAGAGAAGGGAGCTTGTGTACCTCTGTGTTGCCACAGAAGCAGCGGCGTCCAGTGCAAACTTTCTCATGACTCTCTCCTCCAGGTATTTCTGCTCCCATTTTGTCAT
>JAUCMT010000154.1:13967541-13986627 GCA_032357475.1 Enteromius thamalakanensis | reverse complement strand
CTCTCTTTCTAATAACTTCATTATTAACTGCATTAGTCTGCTATCAACGGCTCAAGCCTCCATTGCCAGCTTTAAAACGACGTTTTGGAACGAGCAAAAGAGTCGTTGGATGTGATGCGGAAGAAATAATCCTACAATAGCGATATAAGTAGAAAAACCGGACGAATCCCTTGAAATATATCATCTGATCGATGTCTTGAGGTTTGGCAACCGTAGTATAAGCGGAATAATTAACTCCGGACGCTTCGCGTCATGACCGCATCACCACCTCGGGTAATTATTCCTTACTTAAATATGCATTTTAAGTATTTTAAGCATCACTCATGGGTAAGATTAGGTTTAGGCAATTTTCCATTAAAATGTTGTTCCAGGGTCAACAAAATATTGGGCCTTTGGGCATGCTCACCCTCTATTTCTAATATTTACCATGTAAAGCAGATGAATGCTAATTAAACGTAAAGTACACTAAAAGGAGAGAGAGGGGGAGAAGAGAAAATTTCACTTTAAGTACCTTTTAGTATTCATAATATTCCATAATGTATTTCATTATCCCATAATAACTTATTTCTTGCCAGTTAAAACACACAATGGTCCAGATTTGTTGCCTCATAAACCTAAGCTTATTCCTTAAGATTGTTTTTAATTCTTAAGTATAACAAAAACTAATATTTTTCACAGAAGCTATGAGCCAGAAAATAAAAGCTAATTAGTGAAAAGACCAATTTATTATGGCTTTAATTCTAAGCCACGTGATTGTGATTGTAAAGTAGCAGCGGATCGAATGTTGCACCTGAACATGGTTTTACTAGAGGTATTTCATAACACTCAAATTCTTGAGAATGAATGGTACCTTTTGGCTCCCTGTTTAGAGGAAAATCATTTAGTCTAGTAATACTAACTAAAGGGGGTTGCAGACAGCCTGTGGAGTTTCAACTGCCAGGCGATGTGTACTGTATGTTTGGCACACTCGCGGTTGATTCCAGCCCCTTTACCATCTGTTATTTGCTATATCAAGCTCACAGTTTCACATGAACCAGAAGCATTAATTAGCTGTGCAGTTATATTTACAAATGCACCCTCGTTTCAGCCTTTGATTGCTATTCAAGTTTGCCATTGGGTTGCATATAAGAGTTAGGCAAAGCAATACACTTCAGTGGAAGAATAAAATATATTTTGTCCATACCTGTACTGTATTTACCATGTGTAAAGTTCATTGAATGGGTGCACAGTGTTGGCTACCAAGGTTTCATCTTATTTTCCACTTCTGCTGCTCTCTGATGTAAATAAAACATCCTGCTCTTAATTCCCATGATGCTGGCTGTTAAAAGCAACATTTGGCCTTTGGAAGAATCTGGGTTAATGCATTCTCAGTCAGGCAAAGGAAGGAAAATAGAGGGGTGGAGGAGGGACATCAAAAGCATTAGACTACCTGCTATTTAAAGTAGATTGACATTTTGTTAATGTTTGGTGCAAATGTATACCATGATTAATGGAAAGAAATGAAGATGTTACAAAAAAGCAGGCATGACAGAGAATGATGCCTCCCTAATTTACTTGCAAGTAAATTAGCATTCCATTAAACTCTGGTAGATTTATAATTTTGGGAATCTTAGAGAGCAAGCATTACCAACATCCTAAGTGAACATCTGTTTTGGCCTGTGTTGGGAGATTCAGAAATAAGTCACCAAGTCAATAAATTAATTATTTACATGAATGTAGGCTAAGTCTTTTTTATTCAGACTGAAATCCTATAGGTTTCCAAGTCCTTTGCAATTCATTTGTTAGGCTATGCACTATTCTGAGTCTGTTTTGCATGCATTATTTTTTAAAACGTGTTAATTCTAAATGTCGGCCTGCTGAATAAAAATAAATAAATAAAAACGACTTCTCACATTACATAAAAAACATTAAGCAAAAAGCATGTAAGTGGATTTATAACTGGACAGGGAAAATTGTTTGTAAAAGTCGTTGAACTTATAGGACATTAACAGACATGGCCAGTTCTATATTGGTTTGTGTATCAACAGCACCACCTAGGCCTTACATTAAGCTTTGTTTAATAGTGTTATGGGTTTTAACGTTATTATTCTATAAAATACAACGGAAAATTACATGTCCCGTGGTTACATACTATACGCTTTTTTATATAGGTCTCCAATTTGAAATGTTTCTTTCTTTATATTCATCATTTATAAAGAAGATTTGTAACTCAAAACTCAAAAGCAATAAATGCAAAAAAAAAAAAAAACTAAAAATGGAAAAAAACTAAAGTGTTAAAATTAAACACCAACAATTGCGTCAATAATAATAAACAGAAAGGTCCATCCTTCTAGTAGAAACTCTTAAATTGCGTTATGAACTCTTATTTTGAAACGCAAGATCTGAATATGACCGGAAATGGTCCCAACTAACGTTACTGTGAATTGTTTCATTTTGTTGTTTCCTCTTTTATATGTAAGTCGTAAATATTTACTAATCAGTTGTTTTTAATAGCAACAAAATGAGTCAGATGCCAAAGAAGATCACGTGTTGAGAGATAAATGTCAAACACAGGTAAGGAGACTGCAGTTGCAGTAGTTCTTCCTCATAATTCTGTTGTATGTTTTGAATATTAATTTCTAAAATATCTCATTTGTTATATTTTCTCGGAAGTGCTTTTAATGTTGTGGATATGCACATAAAGACAAGTATATCACGCGTCTAAGACAAAAAAACAAAGAAAAGCGACACGTCATTAATTAATCAATGGATTATTTAGCCGTGTATTACAATGTCTTTGGAGGGCTTTTGTCCTTCAAACACTAAGATCCACAAATTCAAGTTATCTCGTATTTACATGTGCTGCAGGGATTCACAAACCTTTTTAAATTAATGCGTTTAATGCATTAATTATATAATAATACACATAATAATACACATCAATACAGTACACAAATGTAATTAAATGTAAGGTAATTGTATTTTTAAATGGCACAAATCTTGAATAGACCTACCTCATTCATTATTCAAATACAACAGCCAATGGCAAGTCTTCAGCTGCAGATCTTTTTAATATTTCAACTTTTGTCGTTTGTTTTTTAACTATTGCTTATTACTTTTTTTATCTGTTCTTTCTAAATCTGTTGCTCCATGCTGTAAACTGAATGTATAAAAAAAGCATTAAAAAAGAGAGGTCCATCTCTTTATGGTTACATACGTGATTTCACATGCACACCTCACATCTATCTGTCTGTCTATTTAATGTTTTTTAAAGTTCTGATAATGATATCTTTTCTGGACTATTTCAGAGTGTCAAACGATTGGGGGAGAGAAACATGAGCTCTAATGCAGCATCCAGACATACTTATTTCATAGGGAAGAAAGAGAATATAATTCAAGCCAGACGAGTGATGAAGTCAGTTGGTGAACGAGATGTTCTGGTGATTTACCACCAGGGGGACTTCTATGCTATTGATGTGCGCTGCTATCGTAAGTTAAGAGATGGTTGACTTAAAGTGACAGTTCACCCAAAAAATATTTTTCATTATTTACTCTTTTTATAATTTACTCACCCTCATATCACTCTAATTCCATGTTATTTATAAAGTATAACTTTTTTTTAGGCATATATAATTATTTTATCTGTTTAGAATTTTACAAATTAAAGGCCATTCTTTTGTCCTCCTTTATTAGCATGTTCATATAATATATCTGTTTACATATATTAAACAATATGTTTAAATAACACGGTTGTGCTTTTTTTATGCTATCATTTTGTTGAAGACTCTGGGGGTCCACTTCAGGAAGGAGATATCGAGGTGGGTTGTTATGAATATTTTCATTAGGCATTTTTTTTTTTATTTAAATTGAATACTACAAATCTGCTTTGACCTTGACCATCAGGACTTTGATGGACGGCCATGCATAGTGTGCCCGTGGCATAAGTATAAAATTACATTAGCAGAAGGTGAGGGTCTCTATCAAGCAGTGGACCCTTCTGTGAAGCCCCTGAAACCAACCTTTTGCTCTAAAGGCATTAAACAAAGAGTCCACACAGTGACAGTGTCTAATGAAGAAGTGTTCCTGACCTTAAATGACTCTCCAGGACCAATCGAATCTGACTACTATCAGACTGAGAAATATAGACACATCCTGAAAGAACGGCAGAAGAAAACAAAGTGACCTCACAGGAAGAGACCTAAGAGTGTCAGCTGACCATCAAATGTCTGCTTAATCTGTTTTTATCTGTCTCTGCTGGAAAACTAATGAATATTTTAGACCAACTGAAAACCAGCTTGCATGTCCCAAATCCATTTTCGAGTCTGGAGCTTTTTTCAAGGTGCTTTGTCACTGTCCAAGTGATTTTAAAGGACAAATATGCTACTTCTGAACTATATTTGAATCCACCTACATTTCCCATGTTTAGACAGACTTTTGTATATGTTGGCGTGAAATATGTTACTTTATATTTGATCATAATTAATAATTTAATTACTAAATCAGACAACTAAACATGCTTTTCAAATGTAATTTTGTATCCAGTCCCCGAAACTACTTTTTGTTTATAACAAGTTAGGCATATTCATATTTATTTTACATTCTTAATGAAAATGATTATAATTGTAGCTCGTACCTGTTTGCAGTTATTTCACATAAAAATTGAAAAACGAAATAATGTAGTATTGTTTTTTTTTCTGTAAATAAAGAATAAACACAATATATGCTTTTTTGTGTTTTATTGATGTTTTGAATTCTGCGAACAGGAGAAAGGTCCTCAGAGCTGGTAAGGGATTTGATTGAAGTACTGACAGTGATGAGACCTGAACTTATAGTGGAGTGTATCATTAAAAAATCTGAAGAAAATTGAGAGTCCATGGATGGAAGTGAAAGGAGGTGTTTGAATGAGAGAAAAAGGTCTGTAATCTGTGTGTAAATAGAAGTGATTAGGGCAGGAGGAATGCTTAAAAATAGCAAGTAGATAACATTCTATAACAATACCAATGACCTAAAAAGACCTGCAGTTAAAATAGAAAATAAGATGAAAAGCAAGAAGTCGTTTTCTTTCCATGAGTATCAAGCATGCAATTCATGCTGGTTTAATTGTATGTGTTTTATAGAACACAATACTTGATTCTACATGGACAGTTATGGCAACTTAAAATAAATGCGTACATTATCTTAGTTTTTTGTTTAAGACAGTATTGTTTGTTTAAACAAAACTTTAGTCATTTGGAGTTCAAGCTTGTAAAACAACATTACTGCACTTTAGGCGTGACCCTTGAAGGGTCAAAAGGTTCAAAGTTGATTGAAAACCAATCACATACTCCTTCTACTGCTGTGAAGACCACAGCTTTCCTTAAACATTTGTTAAAGGTAATAAGAAGTATAGAATAGGTCTAATAACATCTAATTTGATACATAATAATTTAAAACTAGAAAATATACCCCATATTCAGTCTTAAACAGTATTCAGCCCACTTACCTGTGCTCCTCCTCCTGCACATCTTTACCAATGCAAACTAATAAGAGTTAGTTTATTAGTAGCTAGTAGAATGTTTTGAGTGGAATATCAAAATAAACTGTAAGCATTTTTGTTTTCCTTTTACCAGGCATGTCAGTTATGTAACTCTTCGTCCTATCACAGCTCAACCCTAGTTCCTCAGGCTTGCTTTCTCTGCAAGGGGTATGTGTGTGTGTGAGTGTGTGTGTGCGTGTGTGTGTGTGTGTGTGGCGGTGGCTAATAGAGAAATAGAGCAGAAATGTGCATCTTAGAGGGAAAAATTTGTGTAGGCTACATCATGAGTGTATGTGTACACACTGTACCAGTGGGCTACTCGAAACACTAAACTTATAGTAGTACACATTGCCTACATTTGTATACTCTTAAAAACGAATTGCGCAGGTTTTTATGTGGTACACACATATATTCACACATAGTATAGAACGCAGTTGTTACTAAGGTATGTCTAAATATGGAAAATTGTACTTGTTACAAGACCAATTCCAACACTCACACCGTTTTTACAAGACACCATCCTATGTTTTCAAACTATTTTTTACTCAGAAACCGCGTGTGAGTGTGGAGTAGCGTTAGGAAGGTGGCTTGTGCTGTCGAACCGGACTTGCAATAATGTTAGGCAACCTTGCAAAGAGCTGTGGGGTCTGCCCACTTCATGTCATGACGATGTTAAAGACTGATGCTGAGGTGCGTTGACTGCGCTCTAACCCCTTCCCCCACAGGCAGAGAGATGAAAAAAATCAACGCGCCTTTAAATAGAACCATATTGTCATTCTGACCGCTGTTATCTGACTGCTGCAGCGGAGACATCCACTGCCTGACCGCACGACACGAGCGAAGAAATACACTTTTAATTCTTTTAATTCTACACACTCTTCACAGCAAACATGCCGAGCAAGAGAAAGAAGAACATGCGCCGAATGAGAAAAGTGGTGGGTACATTTTTACTTGAAAATACTTGAAATTTGGAATGTAAGTTTTGCATGCCACTTTTTTGTATCCTAATGCATTTTCAGCCAATAATGTTGTTTATTTAAAAGCCTGCTGTATACAGTTACTGCTGTAAATAACATTTAGCGAACAGCCGCCATATATTTACAACTTTCTGTTCTCTGGCCATTAGTCTATTTTCATATGAAGAATTTATTATTATTTTCTGACATTGTTACTTGCAGCAGCATGTGTTGTAGGAGGTGTGTCCCAGAGGAACCAGAACTACACGTCCCACTTTGTATCTCTAAAAACATTTGGAGTAATCAATAAATAATATATCATAATAATGTCTAATATTTTTTTCAGAAATTTCTAGCGTAAAACCTTTACACTGAATGTATTCATTTATTTTAATTTAATCATACTTAGGGTTTACTTCATTAATAATTGCTCTTATTAATTAATTAATGCAAAATAGTAAAAGGTGTTGCTTGAATGTTCATTTGAAATAACCATTCAAATTACATACTCATGATTTCTGGCCCTTCTGCATTATAACAGCACTCTGTATGACAATACATAGAAGAATCATAATAATAATTACTATGCATTTTCTATGGGTGTGTTTCAAACTATAGAGTGTGATTGGTTTGCTTTGTGGCTTTTATGTTTCTTTATTCTCTCTGTGCAACAAATCAAATTTTGGCTTTTGACCCCACCCCCAAGCTAATATGCACTTTTGTTGATTTTGGCACATTCCTTTAGCCAGTCCTAACATGGTTCAGGGCACATTCCTTCAGAGGCTATTGGTCCAGAGACCACCAGAAAAACAATTGAATTTATTAGATTTGTTTATACCTGACACATTATGAACCCGTCCATTTTCAATATATATATTTTTGGTATGTGATTTAGTTTACATTCTGTCAGTGCAAAGGAATGTTGAACTATACTGACCATGCCTCACCACTACAAGACATTTTTGTCTTCTCTGACCAGTGACATAATGAAACACACACAGTTTGTGCATGAGAACACTGGACTCTTTGTTTGAATTTTACAGCAGCTCTTTAAAGTGCATGTCATTAAAATCTCACCCTTTTCATTCTTAGCTCAACATATAGCTGTTGTTTTTCCAAAACTTTGGCATGCAGTTATATCAACAGAACTGCCTTTCACGCAAGTACAGAAATAGGGGGGTATCTTTTATCTCTCTAACTGCTAAGCCCCCCAGACACAGCTGGTCCTAAACAGGACACGTTTCACCCTCTCTAATCACCCTGGTAAAAAAGGAAATAGTTAGTACTGGGGGTTAAAGGCATTCCAACGCCCTGCTCGTTGCTAACCCTTCAAAGCTAAAGAAACATCTTTTAAAACTCAGCTGTCAGATCCAGTTAACTCATCTTTTCAGCTGTCTTCCAAACTAGTTTCTCCTGTTTTTTTATAAAATGAACATGCTTGAAGCAAAATGTGTTTTTTTTCTAACCACCTCCTCTGTTCCCCCAAATGCCAGACCGTTTATTCTGTTATGGCCTGTTTCATGGACTCTGGCCCATGTTTTGCCTGATTTGGCTTTGTCAGTGCTGATGCTGGTCTTCACACATGGTTGCATAATTTGGCCTTAACTGTGCTGGCCACTGTATACCCCATACATGCACAATGAGAGCTTAAATTCTTTTGAGGCCTATGTAAACCGCACTGGCCATCCCTTGCTTTTGGATAATGAAGCTGTGAGTGTGATTATAATGCGATTATGGTTTCATTATGATGTGATTAGCACTTTTGTCCATTCTGTTTAGCCACATCCAGAGCTCCGAGGGGTGCTGACTCTTCTAACTCGCTTCGCTAGGCATGTCTGAATCAATTGGATTCAGCCATTTTTTGCCATTAGACGGCCGACTTTTGTTCACTTATGTAAGCTCCTAGTGTTGTTGTTAAACCCTGTCTGATGCTGTCAAGTGAAGATAAAAATCAATTATGGTTATGATTTCAAATCTTAATTATTTCTCATTCTTTAATATGTTTTGAGCAGCAGGCCCAGAGAAAGGCTCTTGAGGAGCGGTTCACCTCTTCTGGAAAGGGAACCCCAGGAGTGCGTGCTGTCCCTGCCCCAGTTCCTGCTCTAGTTCCAGTTGCTAAAACCTCAAAGTGTCCTGTTGCCGTTCCAATTCCCCTGCCAGTGATTGCTCCCATTGATGTTCCAGCTGAAGTTCCTCCTACAGAACCTGTCGCAATAGAAGTCCCAATCACGGATGCCATCACAGACAAAGAGGTAAAAGATACAGAGGACCTAGGACAACCACCAGTGGAACCCCCTGCAAAAGAGCCAGATGTGGCTGAGGAAGGTGAAAGCGTTGTCATTCCAGTATCAGAGGTAATGCGCTAATAAACCAATTGTCTTTAATTTATCATGTAGATGTTACTGTTTTATTTGCCTGGCAGCCATGGATTTTTAAAGCCAGCATGAAAGAAGGAGGGCAAAATTTTGTTGGGGACATTGGAGTGAATATTGTGTACAGCATTTCTGGAGCCCTGGCAGATTGTCCAAACTGTTTTATTGAAAATAATATTATTAGCTTTTCTAAATGTGGCTTCCTTTTTAGGAACTGGTATGTTGTTAAATACCAGTTGGCTCTGTAGGATTTTATCTTGTGGAATGTGCTGAATATATAAGATTAGATATTCTTTTGTTTATCCTTAGGCCCGGTTTCACACATACTGGGTCATGCGAAAGGCCGGCAAAGAAGAGTGGGCAACTGGACCTTTTGTCCCGGGTGCAAGCTTAAGGGGGCTTGGGGTGTGAAGAAATCTAAACTTCAAACCGAGGGGGACAAGGGAACACAATTTCCAATGCAGTCCTGAAAAGTGATTTTTCACATGCTGGGTGAAAGATTACTTCACACAGATTTTGCAACAGTATCAAGTAGCTTGTGTAATTGTTTTTTTGTTTTTGTTTAATCCTGCTTGTGGAACCTCTTTGTGATCCTCATACATAAATACACTAGAACAGGGGTAGTAGGGGACAGTTTCGGTCCTGGAGGGCCAGTGTCCTGCGGAGTTTATCTCCAACCCTAATCAAGCACACCTGCCTGTAACTTTCTACTGATCTTGATGACATTGATTAGCTTATTCAGGTGTATTTGATTAGGGTTGGAGCTAAACTCTGCAGGACACCGGTCCTCCAGGACCGAAATTGCCTACCTCTGCACTAGAAAATAGACTTGTATCACACAGACAATTTCGCTAATGTAACTGCACCTTAACTGATAACAGACTTTCTGCTACATAAGCAAAACTGAAGCTCTAAGCATAAAATAAAGAGATTTCAGCATTACTGCATTGCTTATTTCCTTCGATAATGGCCATAAATGATAAAATGGTTTTTGGGAGACTGCCACTCAGAATTATTACAAACTTGTGCTTCTATACAAGCTGACGTTCCTCCTAAATGCTACCCAAAATATGAAGTCAGTACTACTCTCTCCTCGACCTCCTGCACCTCACCCTCCCTTCTGTTTTTTGAAGAGCAGCCAAGCTCTTAAAGCCCATCCTTCTTTTCCTGTGAGCTCTGCTTCAGCCTCTCCTCTCCCTGCACAGACATCACAAGTGCTTGGGTTGGACATCCACACACACTGAGAGTGTGAGAGAGGCACATACCCTTGCAGTGAGTGTCAGGTTAAGGGCTGAGTTTACTGGAGAGGGTCGGGTCTGTGACGGCATGGGTCTCATTCTGAGTTGGCTTCGAGGCCCTCACAAGCCCGTTGATTTGCTGGATGTCTCTGTGGAAACGCAGGTGAGCTCCCACCTTAATGGATGGAGGCTTGGTGAAGCAGTTTAGCTGTTGGAAAAAAAAATGCTTTGTACTTTCAGTGTACCCCAGCTAGCTTTCTTTCTGCCCTCCTTGTATTTGTTGGAGGGGCCAGGTGGGCGTTTCAGTGGTAGACAGTGTGGAGGAGGAGCTTATATGTTTATTGGCAGATAGTTGGGTGGAGACAAGGAATGTGTTTGGGTGGGGTACATGGCCTAATCATGCATGGGTGTGGCATCTTTAATCTTTTGTTGTTAAATTTGAGTGTATGGAGTTATTACTGAAGGACTTAGAATGGAAAAAGCAATTGATTTCTAAGTTAATTAGTAATAGGCATTGTTTCGTTGAAGATGGTGTTTATTTTTTAAAGAAAGCAGATATCTGACTGTAGGCTCATTTATCACCACATGCACATGCTCAGCTCTGAGGAGGCGTGGTGGCCAACAGAATCTCCTTTGTCTCTTTAACAACAATCTTTGTGACAACAGTTGCGTGTGTGTTTTTACTGTGTACCTTTTTACTCTGCCATTATTGTTTTTAGAGTTTTTTTCAGAGGTTTCTTCTAGTTTTGATTTATTTGGGTTTTAATATTTTAGCACTGCTGGAGTCAATGTGCTATCAGAAAATATTTGATGCTGTGAAACATTCTTCCTTTTTTATAATGTTAATTTTGTAGTTAGGATTTTAGCCAAAGTCTCATTAAAACCCAATGAAAAGAGAAACTTTATTTCTATATGCTGATATGTACTAAGGTCTATTTCACCACATAGAAGGGGGAAAAAAGCTTGGTAAAAAAGATTTTTTTTATGTCATAATTATCACTGTTTAAGTTGAAATTTACACTGTTTTTATTTCTGAATAAATTAATTATCAAATTTTATCTCAGAATTATTACTATTCTAATTATGGTATTACTAAAACATAACTTTATTCTCATATGGCAGAAATACGCTTCAACAGATAAATGTGTTGCAGAGTTAAACAGTGGAAGACAGTCTGGTTGCACACTGCTCATTTTTTTTCAAAGACCTGAATTAGCCATGGAACATTTTGTTCTGGTCCCCGAGGCGGCATTTAGAGCACTTACCTTCTGTGAGAAAGTGTTCAGTACTCTATGCAGAGATGAGGATAGCAATGTAGAACATATCAATATAAAATCATAAACAATATTTTAACATGCATATGTTGTACTCATGTTACACGTTTTGCAATGAAAATGCGTTATTAACATTTAGCTTTTTCATTTGTTGTTGTTACATAATGTATGAATTAAAGTGTTGTAATTGTGGGTATTTGATTATCAGAATTATAACATAGTTTAAGAGCCTTTATGATCTTTATGATCTTTAGTGTAATGTAGGCATTTAGCTTTCAACTTCTGTGCCTTACTGTTTTTTTTTTTAGGTCACATCATTCATAGATGAGCCAGTGGCGATTCCTGCAGAATCTGAGGTGTGGTAACATGCCAAATTCCATGAGACCTTTGACATTTCACTACGGTTTATCTTCTAATCACACCCATGCCTTTGGCCATACACACTAATGGGCTGGCAAAGGCATTTTTCCTAATTACCAGGCCTCCAGCACCTTGCTTTCAGGGTTCACTAATGTGCCTGAATGAAAACGTATTAACCCATGCTAACTCTAGCTTACAGCAATTACAGCATGCCTACATAAAAAAATACATATAAGCAATGGTTATATAATTTGGTTTTTTATCATTGTAATAAGTTCATTCTTAAATTGATATTTTTTTAAATATGCTATTGACAGGTCCAGTTCGAGGACACTACACCTGTTGCCACAGAGGTAGGTTTATATAATTATATGTATTTTATTTTGGTTTGATACTATTTGTTTTGCCACTACAAAACAAAATTATGTAACACTTTACTTAAAGCCTTTATATGTAATGCATTACAAGAGCAGTTTTAATGCATTAATTATGTTTGTAATGCACCTTATTATGCAGTGTATAGTCTCGTGAATAATTGTAACAACATTTAATACATTTTAACATTTATCAATTCATTGTTCACACTATGCATTTTAAATTTGGCTGTAATTATTTACAAATAGATATAATGTATTACAATGCACATAATGAATTATTACTGGATAATGCATTGTACTGTTTAATAATCCTTTATAATGCATTATACATAAAAGCTGTAAGTGTTACCCAAAACGAAAATGTTGCTTTATGAACAAAATCAAACCAATAAAAAACGCTTCAAACTTTGTTAATGCAATGCAAAATACATGTTTGCTTTGTTTTAATAAATTATTTTTAATAAATACATTTAATAAATTGCTATTAAGGTTTTTTAACAGAAATAAAGACTTATATTTATCAAGAATTCATTAAACTAAACAAAATTGACATTGGAATTTTAGATTGATACTAAAAATTCGAATTAAATTATTTTTTCAATTAACAAAAATGTTTCACCCGCTTCGGATGTTATCACTCGATTGAATGGGCCGTTATCAGCCCATTCATATGGGTCAGTAGGGGCTTTTGATTGATCTATTAAATATATATTTCATACATATATTTTGCTTTTGTGTACATTATGCTTTGCATGTTTTCTCGTCTTTATGATGTTCTGGTGCAGACGCATGTTGTAGCTCAACCAGTGGAGACGGTTGACACCAAGCGTGAAGTTGAAGCCGAGGTTCCTGCTGAGGATTCTGTGGTAGAGGTGCCAGAGACGGCGACTGCAGCTGAAACGGTTGAAACTGTGACAGAAACAGTAGTACCTGAAGTTGAGCCTGTCGCTGATGCCGCGGAGGAATTCGACGGGCACGTTGTCGGTGTTGTGGAAGAACCTGTCGCTGAAGCCGAAGGCATAACTGTTGAAAATGAGCCTGCTGAAGTCCACACAGAAGTCACGGAGGTGCCTGACACAATACATCTCCATGGCACATTGCAATGGACTCTTTGCATGAGTGTATTTGCATGCACAACAGGTGACTCTGTCTTGTCCGTTCTGTGTACTTGTTTGGTTAACTGGGCATGACACGAGCCTCACTCTTCCCCTTCTTTTTCCACTCCCTTGGACACTTTTGTAAAATATTTTCCAGCACACCATACTTACTGCAGAGCCAGCAAATGTATAATACACATTTTAAACAAGTTCCTTTCTTTCTTATAGGATCTACATGCAGAGCCTGAACCAGAAGAGTTTCCAGTGGTAAGTTATTTAGACCAGTGTTAATTCAGTGTTTTAGAGTTATATTGGACTCCATCGAGTCTGACTTTGAAACAAACAGCTGAAACATTTTTCTTACAGGTTTGGAATAACTTAAGAACGAATAATAATGTCAGATTGTTTTTATCTTTGTAAACTGTCCAGTAAAGCTAAATATTCCTCTGTAGTGGTAAAAATCCCACTTCAATAACATTTGCTATGAATGCCTAGGGGCATAGAAATAACATGCATTCCTTTTATTAGGAAGCTGCAGTACGTGCAGAAGCTTTAGTGGAACCAGAGCCTGAGCAGAAGCAGCAGGAGCCTGTCCTGCTGGAGGAACTCACGGTATAAAACAACTTTTTATTAACTCTTTTCATGGGGTAATTTCAAGCATCTTTGTTCAGAATCCTTTTAGATTGAAGTTTAATTTTAAACATGGTCTCTTGCCCTCGGGTTTTCACATGCTCAAGCCTTCGGTCGAGTCCACAAGTGACCCCATTGCTGAAGAATTTGTTGTGACTGAGTCAGAAGCTGTTGACCCAACCGTCACAGAGGAACAGGTTAATTCAGCGAGGAGACACACCTACAATGTGCACATCAGGCATTAAATTCTGTTATCTCCTTGGATGGATCTAAATAGAATATATGGCCTTTTCCCATAGATTCCTGAAACAACAACAGATGCCCCCGAGGTTCTATTAGAGACACTGTCAGAAACGATTCCTGCTCCTGAGCCTCTGCCTGTGCCTGTAGCAAAGGAGATTATACAAGTGAGCTTTTAAAATGGTTATCTTGACTGCAGCATTCTATTATTTACAGATATAAATACACACACTGCTCACCAAGACTGGATTTATATAACTGAATATACAGTATAGAAATAGCATAATTATTTAAAACAACCGTTTTAGCTAATTCACCAGTCATTTTTGGGGAAACCATGATTTTTAAGATTCTTTGTTAAATTAAAAAAAAATGTAAAAGCACAGCTTTTATATTAAATGCTGCAACTACAAGTGTTATTTCACTGGAGGTTTTTGTTATTTAAACAACAAAATTATGAGTATTTATATACATTTCAGGCTCAAGATGAATTTATGCCACAAGTACAAACTGAAACTATTAAGGTACTTTTCTTTCATTATTCAGTATTATTTAAACATCTTATGATGTTCAATACGATGTTGCCAAATATTATTTAGTTCTCATATTTTAATTTTTATAGGACTTGGCAGTGGCTGGTGGGCTAACTGTGGAGGCCATAAATGGATGTCTGGGAGCTACTGAAGTAGCAATCGAAGGATAAAGTGCCTATGGTAAGAATTTGGAGCTCTTAAAGAAATAGTTTACCCCAAAAAATGAACAAGGTATGTACAAACCTGTATGAATTGCTTTCTTCTGCTTAACACAAAAGATATTTAGAAGAATGTGGGTAACCAACCAGGTGATGGTCTTATTTACTCAAAGCATGTACCAAAAGATAACTTTGGGGACCATCCGCAGGTGCCATGTCCCTTCAAATAATTAGAATCACTTTAAACATGAGCAAATGAAAAAGGTTCTAGAGAAGATTGAACAATAAAATATAACTTTTTGTGTTTTACAGTTTCATAGGACATAAGAGGATGGCTGAAAAACATATATTGCAAAGTGCCTTTCTGTGCCAACTCTCTCCTCAACTATGACAAGGATGTGTGGCTGTTCTTCACTGGTGGTGTTTTTCTGAGCTTCTGGATATTTTTTTTTTTTCAGTTTTCATATGCATGTACAGTAGATTTGATGGCGTTATACATTACACACATAGTAAAGTCGAATGGAAGGGTGTTTCAAATGTATATGTTTTTATTTAGACCAGTTTGTAATGTGGAATGGATACTCCTTGTTGTATTTGATAAAATGATTTGGAGTGGAGTGCTTTAGAGCACAATTTCAGACTGTACCATCACCGCATCCCTTCTGTGCCCCCTTCAACCATCCACTTGTGCCTTTTTCCTAATGATAAATAAAGGGAGTTTGAAGATAATCCCAAAAATTGCTGTATGCATTTAATTTAGATGGAAATGCTTCAACCCAACTTTGGGTCAAATATCGACTAATCCAAAAATTTGATGTCAAAATTTAACATATTTGACACAAAGTTGGGTTAAAACAACCCAGTATTTTTTGCATGTATGTAATTTGATTGACAGAGGCTAATGACTCTAGAGTTTAAGTATGGGGAAGCATTTTAGTTTATCGATCAGAGCCAAACATTTTAAAGACATGTAGGGAAAAAATAAATGAAACTATTTTGCCAATTTCCCTTATCAAAATTCCTAGATTGTTAGCCTATTTACATTTTCCCAACCTTCCTGTATGTTGTGATAGCTAATGTTTGAAAAAGAAAATAAAATTTGTGTAAGTATTGAAAATTAACTCCATGAATTATAATAATTACTAAATTATAAAACAAAAACTCCCATCAACAACACATTTTTGGTGGAAGGTTAATCCACAACGGAGTAACACTAGGCTATAGATTGGAGCTGCAGCATTTCTAGTTCCAGAACCTTTTTTTTTTTTTTAAATCCATCAACTCAAAAATGCCAAAAATGAAAAATACAGTAGCCCATTAAGAAATGCTGGTGCATGTTGACTGTTCTAAAACACTGGTCCTCAAACTTTCGCCCGCTCATTTGGCTTTCACTAATACACTCAGGTTCCAGTGCACTGAATATAAATAAATTGGTAAATAAACATATTTTTGTCTATTTACACTGTCCTGGGGTGCGTTTCCCAAAAGCATGGTTAGCCTACTATGGTTGCAAGTTCTGTCGTTACCACGGTAGTTCAATGATTCTGTGTTTCCCGAAAGCATTTTAACTGTCTTTTTGCGCGTACATTCTAAATGCTTCTTTTAAAAAGTGTGCGTGTGCGCAAATGGCAAAGGGAACCTCGGAGTATAACGTAAGAGGGAACCCGCGATTAAATAGCAGAAGTTATTTCTCCACCACATGCGTGTAACCTCATTAACAATGACCCTATGTTGTTGAACTAATGTGGTTCAAACAATGGAGATGCGACTGTGTTCGGGAAACATCTAGTTTGTTTCCAAATAACGCATCGTATATTATGGTTAATCAGCAGGTTACATCGTTGTTTGGGAAACGCACCCCTGGTGCTCTAAAGAATCGATTCTTCGAGAGAATCAAGAATTGACTTGCACATCAAAGAGAAGTCTTTACTTATATACATTCTTAAGTATTTTATTTATTTATTCATTCATTTTGCTAAGGAATAGCAGTAAACATTCAAGATTTAACTACTGTTAGTGTTTTGCGATACGACAATAGGCCAATCTGTGACGTTGAATCAATCTCAGTAGGGAAAGTGATTAGATGCACCCGAAATGCTGCATTTTGAGGACATCTGCTGGTAAACATTTAAACGCAAAGGTAAGAATCCCAACAAACAACCCAAACCTGTAAAATTTGGTAATGTTGTTTTGTCACAGCAGAAATGCAAGAAGGACAGAGATCAAAATCATCTAGTGGCATAAATTTTGGGACATAGATGATACAGGATGTAATTTATGCATACAAAAACAAGTAGCCACAAGCAATATGATATATAGGACACTTTTTTTTGAGCTATGTTGCTTGGGCACTTTCCCATTGAGAATGGGTTACAAATGCCTGAGTGTTTAATCTTATCATTATACATTACTGAAACTATATATTCTCAGTATGTATTGCTAAAAGCACTGTGTAAATAAAGGCTACTTGACTTGGTCGCCTGTTGACGGCAACATTTTCAAAAGTTGCCCAGTGCATCATCAGCCTTAGAATGGGTAAAATAGGTTTAAATACAGCGTTGTATGTATAGAATAGGAATTATTATTAGTTATTCCGCTCTGGTGGTGGTGTTTTTTAGTATACAAAACAAGAAGTCACAAGCAGGAGGACCCACATAAGCCCAAGAAAAGACATAAGTCTCAAGTCTTAAGCTAACGATACACAAGGCAAATGTTTGAGCAATTTTCCCGGGCAATTTTTTTGAGCAACATTGCTTGACCACTTTCCCATTAACAATGGGTAACAAATTTCTCTTTGGATATTTATGATCAGTTGTGGCCCTGTGTCTCATCTTGGTTGGCTAGAGGAGAACTGGCTCCCAAACTGAACCTGGTTTCTCCCATTCTGTCACAGATGGGACTTTTCGAACACTGGTTAGCATCATGAGAAAAAAACGTTTGACATTGGATTTTTCAGGGACTTATGTGAATAAATCT
Organism: Enteromius thamalakanensis; assembly: GCA_032357475.1. NCBI lineage: Eukaryota > Metazoa > Chordata > Actinopteri > Cypriniformes > Cyprinidae > Enteromius > Enteromius thamalakanensis. The sequence continues at coordinate 13,968,922 of JAUCMT010000154.1, read as the reverse complement.
ATATTTAAATGCAAAGAAACAAGATTTTATTTGTATTCAAAACAAGGAGATGTGAGTGCGAAACACTCACTGTGCAGTATGTTTCATTTATACTCAAAGCGCTATCACGCTGAAAGTCCAATCCGAAGCCAGAGAAGTATCTTTTGATGATGTACAGCAGTGATCGCTGTTTAATTTTACTAATTTTGTTAAATTTTTCCAATTATGGAAAATTATTAGTACTTAAAAGTTTATTATTCCGATTTTTTCCCACAGTATTTCAAAGGGAATGAGCTGTGTTCCGACCTAAAGCACAAAGGCTAAAATGTTGGTTAAAGGCAGAGAAAGCAATGAAAAGACCTTAATTTAATTTAATGTACATTAAAATTGGTTTACATGTTTAAATTGCTTTAACACCAAGCCAGCAGAGGGAGCTCTAACCTGCACTGATTGTCACAGCTCCCTCTGCTTCCTTAATGATGAATTCCTGTTTGGCAGCAATTTAAGCGGGAGCCTGCCAAACATGAAGGTGCGAAGTATTGTTTAGCTGTAAGCAGACTCTACCAAGCATTTCTTGTATTCATCCTGTTCCCTTTCGACATTTCACTCACACTGCGTCTGCTAAGACGCATAAGGAAAACTCATTTTTCCCCCTAACTGAAGCCTGTTTTAAAACGCAGTTTTATTATTTACTAAAACTGCATTGCCGCTGTATTGGGGACTATTTTTAATCAATGGGCAAGGCCCTGTGAACAGTGGGCCAATGCCGCCGACCACACCCCATGGCGTGATGTCTCTGCTCCAATGACAGCAGGTGGTCTGCTGGAAGCCTTTCCTCTGATCGTCTGCAGCTGGATAAATCCCCAGCCGCCGCCTGGTTTGACCTTCAAAGCAAATTTCAACTCTCAATTCAACATGCCTGGTCGCCGCTGCTCTGCCTGCGCGTCTCTTCTACACACCGCTGACAGACACCAGGAGAGTGTTTTCTGCCTGGTACTCTCTCACGTGGAAACTGCCCTCACTGGATCCGACTGCATGTTTTGTGAGTATAAGTATGGCTACTCTGCGCCTCGCACTCTCCCGTCTCAACGAGACAGCGGAGCCGAGGTCAACTTGGGGAAGTCATGCTGGCGCCGCCCGCGTGCTTCACCGCCTCGAGACAGAGAGTTAAACAGTTAAACAATCGCGCACAGGCAGATGCAAGCTGCTTCCTATCAGCACCCTCTGCCTCATGGAGCTACAGGCATGGTAAAGGATCTAAATGCTGCACTAACAGGGTCCGTAAAAGTCGGTCTCGAGCCCCGCCGCTCAGGTGCCAAGAGCCGAAGTCAATACGCTGCTATCAAAGCTATTCAAATCGTTCCCCCTCAGACAGAGAAAAAGGGTATTACGGCCGTTATTT
>JAUCMT010000154.1:13940633-13967441 GCA_032357475.1 Enteromius thamalakanensis | reverse complement strand
TAAAATAAGGTCCCTTAGCAACTGCCCAGCAACCATGCAGTATCACTGCGTTTTTAAAATAGGCTTCAGTTAAGGGGAAGAAAGGAGTTTTCCCATAGCGTCTTATCAGACGCAGTACTCGTTCCTTGTCTAAGGGAACCTGGGTTACGGAAGTAACCCATACGTTTTTTATTTTTGGAGGATTCATTGGTGGACTTTAAGTTGATCAAATAAAGTTACTAAACTTACAAGATGCTACCACTTACATGTCCAAAGATCAAGGTTATTTTATAATAATTCAAGATTGAAATACCTCTTTTAACTGTTCTCATGTCTTTAAAACTGAAATTAAATGTATGTCTGTTTTGTTTTTGTAGGGCGTTACGAATGTTTATACAATACAAACACAGGGCAAAATATAATTTGGGACAGAATTGACTATATAAAGCCATATCCTAGTATGCAAGTGTCTAGTAGCAAGACATTCAAATGTGAAAATCAGCAGGTTGTACTCGAATGCTGTGTGCATTCTGATTACTATGTACTTTGGGAAGAGGACAAAAGAAGCAGCAGTAAGTGTTTATCAGAAAGAATTATTGTTAAAACAGCAATGTGAAAGTTAGTTTGAAGTACAGTCCAGCCACATCTGTGTTCTTCACCTTCATCTTGTATTTCCAGAAACAGATTCTTTGAGATGTATAAAACAAAACATTCAAATCACAGCTGATAGTTCATGTGATAAAACTATGACATACACCTGCAAACTAAACAACACAGAACTTCTTGGATTTTCATATAGCTCAAAGGTTGTGCAACTGAAGGTTTTCAAACCTATAATGCAGCTCCCAAACAGCCGTAAGTTCAAATAACATTTTTACCTTGTTTTCATTCCTTCAACCTGTTATCAAACTCAAACATATCTAATATTATGTTTTTAAAATCACTAACTATACATTATTTTCTCTTTTTTCATAGCTGTCACATGTTTTGATGAAAAATATGGTCTTGGAAATGTTACTGAAACTGCTAAAGGAGACTGTGAGAAAGACAAAGTTGGCTTTAAAGAAGGAGTGTGTGGTCCTGATGGCTTTTGGAAAACTGTAAAGGACACTTGTGTGCCTCGTGTCATTGATCAGCTGAAACAGGAATCACAGGTTTGCTTTTCAGTTTTACTGCCTTCCCAGTTGTTTATACGTATATTGCATATTAAATAGAGACGACACAATTGTTGCACAATCCTGTATATTGCATTGCCAAAGACACAAATAGTAAATATTTTTTGCTTATCTTTGTTTTATTTTTTAGGGTTTATATGCTGAAATATTAATAAATTTTGTGGAGAAAGTGAACAATGTCACCATAGAGAATCAAGAAGCAATAGCTCAATCTGAAGCTACAGTTTCAACAATGGTGGAAATACTTAACAGTATTGCAAATGTCAGTCAAACTGTTATTCTGGATCAAGGGGTTATAGAGGTAAAGTTTAGATTAAATTACATCCACAACTGAATTGACAGTATTATGTTGACCACACATACTAGTTGACTTGAGCTTTTAGTGGTGCTATGTATTCTTTTTTTTTTCATTCATTTGTTGCCGGTCAAGCTAAGAAAGATCAGTAGTGAATGTAAATGTGATGCCTTTTAACATATCACTTCATTTATCTTACAGAATTTCCTCAGTATAGTGGATGTCATTTCATCAGAGAATGTGAAACCTGTATGGGAACAGCTAAATTCAAATGGTGAAAGCCAAGGCAACAGCTCTCAACTCCTGAATGCCATTGAAATTGTTATAAAATCGACATCAAATACCAATTTCAACATAACCAGTCCAACCAACTCATTCGTGCTCAAAAAAGTAACCACATCTGAGAACTTCAAGGAAGTATTAAAGCTCAACACAACAGCTGAAATTGTCATCCCGGATATTGGCTCTAGTGGTAAAAATGTTACAATCACAGCAGTGGCCTTCTCCTCTCTGGGTAACGTTATGCCTGCAAGAAATCGTACCGACAACCAAAATACAACGGAAAATTGGATCAACGGACTGATTGTTGTAGTGAATACAAGTGTATCCATCAACAACATACAGCTAAGCTTTGAAAAACTCGCAAATTCGGTAACTTTAAAAAATAATTCAGTAAACCTAGGAAACCCCCAATGTGTTTACTGGGATTTCCAACTTTTTAATAAATCCGGAGGGTGGGACTCCACAGGATGTGAGGTAATTCAGGTAAACGGCAGTGTCACATGTCACTGTAATCACACCACTTCGTTTTCCATACTGATGTCCCCTTTTGCACCTGATGATCTTGCTTTGTCTGTCATTACGTACGTTGGTGTTGCTATTTCAATAGCCAGCTTGGTTGTGTGCTTGATCATCGAAATTATCATCTGGAAGGAAGTATCTAGAAACTCCACATCACTTGTACGGCATGTATCCTTGGTCAATATTGCTCTTTCTCTCCTGGTTGCTGACATATGCTTTATTATCGGCGCTGCTATCGCAAAGCCTGGAACGGACTTTTCTAGTTCATGTAGCGCTGCAGTGTTCTTCACCCACTTCTTCTACCTGTCGCTGTTCTTCTGGATGCTGGTCTCAGCTCTTCTGCTCCTTTACCGTACCACAATGGTCTTCTCTCAGATGTCCAAATCGGTTATGATGGCGTTAGCCTTTCTTCTGGGCTATGGCGCACCTCTCCTCATATCGGTTATTACCGTTGCCTCCACGGCTGGAAATAAGCAATACGTCTCGCAGAATGGAGCATGCTGGCTGAACTGGGATCCTTCCAAGGCCCTTCTGGCTTTTGTCCTTCCAGCTCTGTTCATTGTGGCTGTCAATATAATTATTGTGATAATAGTTGTGGTGAAAATGCTTAGGAGCGGAGTGGGAGAGAGGAACAGAGATGAAAAGAGCACCTTGGTGATGATTCTCAGATGTGTGGCCATTTTGACGCCCATTTTCGGCATCACTTGGGGTCTTGGCTTGGGCATCATGATAAAGCCTACAGCTTTGGCCATCCACTACTTGTTTGCAATCTTCAACTCCTTTCAGGTAAAAATGTTCACTTAACCTTGCAATATCAATTTTAAAGGGGTAATTTCTTTATCATTTACTCATTTGTTTCAAACCTGTATGAATTTCTTTTTTCTGCTGAACACAAAAGACAACATTTTGGTATAGTTGTAGCAAATCAGCTCATTAGGAAATGTATAAAAATAATTACAATTATTTACGATTAATCCCAATTATTTATATCAGCTGCCAGTAGCAACTTACGTACATTGCCATCAACTAATCTGTCCATTTAGAGAACGTTGTGTAAACTCTATATTAACTCATATAAACTCTAAGATACAAGGTAGAATAAATGAAGAAATGAAAGAAAGATCTGCTGAGAATATCCGAGAATCTTTGGTTGAATGCATAGTCAAGGCCGCAAGACCTGACGTGAAACTTAAGGGTTGCAGTGGGCTCACATGCTCATTCTTCTCAGTGGCATTTCTCTAAGGACTGCAGACTGTGCTGCATCGAAGCCCACCAGATGCGGTTGTGCCGGTTCTGAGTCTTAGCCAGCAGGAGACGAGAGGATGTCCAATGTCCAGATAAAAAAAAGCTAGGCGGGTCATTGAGGCGAGGCCTTTTCGAACTTTTGTGGAGGTCAAAGCATGATAATATGCATATGCACTGGATTAGTGGTTGATATACAAAGTAGTAAAGATTCTTAGAGCACTAATGTGATGCAAAGTAATCAACATATAATATATGCTTTCAGATCATGTGAAAATGAATTATTCAAAACCAAACATGGCATAATTGAGGTGATATTAACCAGTAATCTATCAAAAACATGCATAAAACATAATACAATATAAGACAATATACAATTACAACATGCACAATGACCTGGGGATATGCATTACAGGACGTATTATAGGACAAATTGTCTAGAACTTAATGAAAAGAGTAATTTCATATTGCAGTATGTCTCTGTTTTAGAGAGAATTACGTAGGAAGTGAGATTCTTTCTACATACTTTTAGGTCATAAAGTTTGCCATGGTAACCAGGGGCCTGGGTTCATGCACAGACATACTGGCACACAGTTTTTGCATTGGGTGAGGGCTCTGGGATTGTTAGTTCATCTAATAAAAAAAATGTGTGTGTCTGACTGGTTCAAATACTACACCATAGTGTTTGTTTCTTCCCGACTATTTAAGTTATTGATGACCAGTGACCGTTTGGATACAAGTGTTCTTTAAAATGTCATTTTAGTGTTCTGCAGAAGAAAGAAATTCATACAGGTTTAAGGGTGAATAAATAATGAGTTTTCATGCTTGAGATGAACAATCACTTAAAAAGGAATATTCTTGGTTAAGCTTAATCAACCTAATTTGTTGTATAGTGTAATTTCAGAGATTTTGCCTAAATGTGCTTAACAAACTGACCATAGCTTTATTTTTTTTATTATTTTAAAGGGTTAATTCACTTATAAATTAAAGGCCCAAAACCATAAGACATTGTCTCAACAAGATAATGACAGCTATGTGTTTTAAGAATTTGCAGCCCATACAATAAAACTGTTTTCCAAAAGAATTCATGTACAAACTTTTATAAAGATAATTTGGCCTTAAGCTTAAATTCAGATCTGTCTCTATCCAATCAACTGTTTTGGTGGAGAGAAAATCCATTTTGTTCCAGAAAATCCTTAAATGCCTAAAGGCCATAAATGCTGTTGGTTATGCTTAAGTACTATACTATTAAACCTGGAATATTCCTCAAAAAATGCTATCATCACAGTTGAACAAATAAAGAACAACTTGCATGAGCTGTTCACTGTTTTCAGGGCTTCTTCATACTGGTTTTTGGAGCACTGATGGAAAAGAAGGTAAGAGCTGAGTTTTCTGCTTTATAAGCTGTGCTTGAGATTCCTTTCTAGGCATTTGGTGACTGAGATGCTTGGGTTTTTTTTTCCTTCAGGTTCGGGAGACACTTAAAAGAAGACTGAGAATCACTAGACGCACCGGATCTCATGCCATACATGTAAACACATTTCCCTCCTTCATTATTTTTACGTAAAATGTTCGCATAAACTACAGTGGCTTCTTTCCTGTCATAGACTTCGACCTCTGGAGGCCATTTTTACGGCACAAGCAGTACTTCCAACAGAACGACTCTTACAGACATTTTCAACACCCTCATGAGAAGAGGGAGGCGTAAGTATAGTACTGCACTGAACTGTGTCTTGATTTCTTCAGCATTTTGCCTAAACTTTCAATGTGACTTTTGTTTTACAGATGCTGGGGCAAACACCTCACACAACTCTGGACCATCAGAAGGTTTTCTAAGCGCTTAGGACAGACAGGCGCCTTAATTTCCTGTCAGAATGTCTTTGTAATGCTAATACTAAATACTGTCTTAAATGCTTGACTATTACTTGAATATTCAGTACTCTTTCCTGTTTTCGATTTCCTGTTATCCAGATTGACTAATTTATCTGTTTGAACTGCATTAAACTTTATATGTGTACACAGTTTTATGAAAAAACCCTGTTTCAATTGTGATTATTAGGAGTGCTTGCTATCTACCATTTAAAAATCATTATTTTCGGAAAAACTGTATTCCACATATTGAAATTTATTGAAATATGATCTCCTTTTCATTTTTCAAGCACCTTCCTACATGAAACCCTGCAATATATTTGCAGTTATTGAGTTTAATAATGCTTAAGCTGAAATCATAACGATCATAATGAAACAATGCGACAGTAATTTCACTTTTTTATATTTATTTTAAGTGCAAATACATCAATAAATAAATATCTGATACAAATATATTAGCACAGTCTAGGTTTTTATATTTAGTAGTATCATGTTTATAGCTGTGCAATAAATACCTATGTGCACTTACATAATACATTCACAACGGAGGCAGTGTATAGCATTTGGATAACCAAAAAAATTGTGATTGACAGTTCTACATGCAGTTTTTAAATGACAGTACATGATTTTACATTACAGTGCCCAAGTTATATTATAACTTCTAAAATGACTATTAAACAACATGCATTTTCCCATTCTGACAGCCACTGTAATAAATTACATTGATTATTGTGTCCGTAGTGAAACATGGAGGTCGTCAAAGTGTTGCCTTGCAATTCTTGTTCTGTTAGCTAGAGGGTGTAGTGTCTCTTCTCCACAGTCTGGCCTGTCTTGCTTGTGGAATCAGTCTTGATGTTTTATCCTCCTCCTTGACTAAGAGCATAAATTATATCTGGACCTACAAACTTAAACAGGGGTTTTAGAGCCACAGCTCTTGTAGGGTGGTGGTGACTTTTGACACCTGTGAAGAATAAACCAGAAAATGTATAAACATTCAATGAATGCGTTCACTCTCATTGATTTACAATAGTTACCTGATGAAATTGCATTTGAAGTTTCATTTAAAAAAATCAATAAAAAAAGCAGTTGCTACTTTTTTTTTTTTTTTTACTGTATTTAGGATTTTACCTTTTCTTTAAACAGCAGAACGTCAGTCCGATGATGGTTCCCAATAATAAAACTACACCACAACTAATTCCAATGACTTCTTCAGAACTAGACCGCTGGTGGATGTCCATCATAACATGTTCACAGCGCTGACCGTTGTACATTTTCTCACACCTAAAGACAGCAGAAATCCCATTTGTTAGGGAAGGTCATTGTTTAAAGACCATATGAAAGGGACGGTCGACTTCAGTTATTTTTCCATATGTTGATTCCTTGTGAAACAGGAACATTGGGTGTGACATATCTTAGAGATCATCCCATTTTGTAAACATCCACAAGGCTTTATTCACATTACAGCCACAACCCAAGCTTTGCAACTTGCTGGTCTGCTAATCAAACAAACATGAACTAGATAATCAAGACCGGATCGATGTCAAATGATTAATGGGCTTTTTCTGTATGGAGATGTTTTTAGTAGCTGGTCTCACCGGCAGATGGGGGTGTCCAGGTCGGAGGAGTAAGTGCACACACCGTTGACACAGTATCCCTCATGTTTTGGACCGCAGGGCCTTTGAATAGCCAAAACACGGGGTATCTCTTCACTTTCTGTTGATAGATACCCACACACACCCAGAAAGTTAAGCATGAAGGATTGTGATTTTAATGGATAGGCATTCAGACTTGTGTCCACATGCCAAAGAATCTGCATTCTTAGCATAGTGCATATTTGAAATTACATGTTTGCTCTTTTCATATAAAACAAAGGGTCACGCTTTATTTCAGCAGATGGTCCACTTTATATATTATACTAACTATAAGTAACTAAGCAACTACATGTCAACAAACTATAATTAGAGTATATATTTACAGAGAAAAAGAGAGAATTATTTGTATTAAAATAGAATTCTGATTTACTGTATTTGTTATCAAATAAATGCAGCCTAGTTAGACATAAAAAAAAACAATAAAAAGATGCAGTGTTTTAAAATAACTGTATATGATTTTTTAAAGTACTTACGGTTGCTGTTTGTTGTGTTGTATAGGATCACATCCTCTGACTTCTCCTTAGTGTCTCCAAGTCCAGAGAAGACGGCTACAACCACCATCAATCCAAGTACTGATGGAGTTTTAAGATTACATTTGTCACATACTTTGTCTTTAAGGTATTAAGTAATTTTGTTGTAAGGTATTTCTGAAAAGTACTATGACTCACCATGAAAGTGCAAACACCTTTGATCCACTTGTTGTGTCATGCTGTGGCCCAAAAACAGGTTCAATTTGACTGGAGATTCTGAGTTTGTCCGGTTCCTCAAACTTCTGCTGCTCTTTAAATGAAAGCAGTTTTCCCCCACAATTTATACCATTCTGTTATATCCTTTTTCTGCGTCACTAATGGCAGCCAATCATTTTAACCAGTGACAGGAACTGCAGTGATTCCAAAGTCTGTTACCCATACCTGTACAATGTTCTGCATCACTTCCTGGTCCACAGGCAAGCATGCACAGACGTGTTTTTGCCCCCACATTTTTTTTCAAGGAACCAAAGTATTTGCCTACAGCTGCGAAAACAGCTTTTGACATAGTTATTGGCACAAGTGATATTATAGAAAAGTCTAATTACAGATACGAAATATTATTTAAATTGTTAAATATGTTTTGCTGATATCATGTCCCATTTACACTCCCGTAACATAATGAAAGCATGTAAATAAATAAAATCATCCTATTTTGGATGCTTTGCTCATTTTCTTTTGGGGGTATTAATTAAAATTAAAATAAATAACTATACAAAAAAAAAAACAGCTATTCTATATTGTTAAGAATTTATGTGAGAAGACATAATTTTGCAATGAAAAGTGTAATGATTTTGAAAGATCCATTCAGAGCATTTATCTCAGCAGTAAATATCTCCCATTATAAATGTGGTAAGTATAACACATAAGCAATATTCTTAAGTCATTTGTATTGATCTAACCGATTCCCTAACTTCTCATTTTTTTTTTACTTAAAAAGATTTTTAAAAAATGCTCTCAGGAAGTCATACAGGTTTGGAACGACATGCAGGTGCGAATGAATGATGACAGTGTTGGTTTTGGAGTAAACTATGCCTTTTAATCTTCCATGAGCAAGTTTATTAGTGAAGACTCTTTCATTTGCAGATTCTTCTGGTAAACCACCAAAATTTGAGAACAGCAAGAATCAAATCTCTTTTCAGAGAGTCACAGACTGAAACAGGTATATTAATTCCTGAAATCAAAACTTTAACAATACTAGTCTTAACAGGGTTACTTTACCAGGTCATCATTTATTCCCACTCAAAGTTAGTCAGAATATATCACGGCTTCTCTCTTTCCTAAAATACTGAGTGTGCTGACCAAAAATGACAAAAGGTATCTTAAAAGTAGTCCGTATGACTCCTGCCATATCGCTCAAATCTCAGATTCACATATATTTTCAGGCCAAGACATGTCACTTCACATCTGACATCAAAGGCGGCAGACATCATGGTTTTTGCTTGCTATTCTTGAGTTTTACACAGTAAAGAACGATAAAGGATGAATAGTGATTGCACTTCTGGTCTGTTCCTCATTCATAGACATTTTAGAACTTCAGAAGCATGAAAGTAGCATAAAGTACTATGACTTCACTTTTTAATTCATTTTTATATTTCACATTTATAGTAGTTTGAATGTAAAGGACCCAAAACGCCAAAACAAAGTGTTTAATGTCAAGAACATGCCATAAATCACACAAAAAAATCTTTATGGAGCTAAAAAAATATACAAAAACACATTTATGCATCATAAATGTATAAATAATACCTTAAACAGGTAGGTGAATAAATAAATAAATAAATAAATAAATAAATATCTAATACAGCAGCTTCCTTGTGGTATTTTTTGCCATTTTGTTGCTCTGAACTCAAACTACATATTTGAAATAATTTCCTGAGAAAATGTATTAAGGTCCCGCATGTCTCAGTGTCAACAGATTCATCTGTCGGATATTTGAGAACCATCTATTAGCCTGCCATGAAGCCACCTGTTGAGCAGCCAGTCAAGTCGTACCGAAACTCTCTGTGAGGATGATGCAACTCAGACTTCCGGCTTCACTCGTGCATTGTCAGGGAGGTAATGTTAGACTTGCCTTCTCATTTTCACGGCCTGACAAAATTATAACACTGTAGGAAAAGAAGCTTCTTAGAATCATTGAGGAAGCATCTCTCTAATTATTCCAGAGTTAAGAAACAAATTAGGGTGTAGTCACTGTCATAGCCATGCATGGCTGCCGTGCCAGCTAGAACAGCCTGTTACAGCTTGCCGATGGGCAGGGAAGGATGTTGAAGAGGAAGCTTGCAGGGGCTTGCGTTTATAATCAAGATATGGACAAATGGTGCCAATTAAAGAATCCAGACCGAAGTGCTTGTATCTTGTCCACCCATAATGACATGTTTTGTGTTTGTTCAGTATGTTGGAGCATTTTTGGCAGCAGTGACTGTGTTTTTCATTACCATGGCGATGGTCATTGGGCCGACTCCTCCAGGCACAGGAGTGATGAATCCAGCCTTCTCCTTCACAGCTGATTGGGGAGACAAAAACAAACTGTGTCTTAAATCACACCAAGAGCTCTGCCAAAGCCAAGTATTTCTTTTATACTACCAAGAGAAAAGAAATTGAACTATAAATCAAGTTGCTAAGTGACTCCCAACCAACACTCTATGAGCCAAACAGTGCCCTAGAGGAACTGAGACAAGATGTCTGACGCACATGCAGAATTATTATATCAGATCTCTCAAAAACCAATACAATCCTGGTATTCCCAATCCATTTACTAATTCCCTTTCTTATCAATACTGAAAATAGAAATTATTATTAACTGAAAATCTTCATTTTTTTTTCAATATTAGATCTTGGTTCTAATCACAGAACCAACCCATATGGTTAACAGCTCAGTGGAGGAATAAATGTTAGTGAAAAATGACCTCAGCAGACTTGTAAAACTCTTCGTTTGTTACCTTTATGGTGATTTTCCATCCTTTTTTGATGAACCGCATGGATTTTGAATGACATGAGGATGAGTACTGAATTGGGTCAAACTTTATTGGAAGATGGTTAACGAACCATTTTGCTTCAATAAACTCCTAACATGCTGCTTATTATTAGTTAGTAAAATATTAAGTTTAGTTATTGATTAGGAATGTAGAATATGGTCATGCAGAATATGTGCTTTATATGTACTAACAAACAGCTAATATGTTAATAATAATTAGTACATAGTGAGAATTGGTCCCTGTACTTAAGTGTTAACAAGAACTGCAAATTCCATTTTTGATGAACCATGTTTTATTGTTTACTAAAACCTAACTAAAATAATGTTGAATTAAAATAAAATTTGTTGAAAAAATGATGAAACTAAATTGAAACTAATTAAACTTCTAAGTTACTAAGTCGATAAAATAATAAATTACAGCATAATAATAAATAAAAATTACAAAAGAACAAAAATCACACTTAAACTGAAATATAAAAATACAATAATATATTAATAAATATTACAATAGCATTAAAATAATACTAAAGCAGTCTTGTGTCACTTACCTTCAAAATCCACATCTCCAACAAGACGAAATTTACCCGTGACGGGGTCCTGCATGCGGTTGATGCCAACATCAATAACTGCAGCTCCAGTTTTTATCATATCTGCTGTTATTAAGTGAGGCACACCTGTTGTTACAGAATACAACCAACCATTACAAAGACACACTGTCTTAAGAACATTTCGTTTTCTTATTTAATTATTCATTATACGACTATAGACTACAATTCTAAAATAAAACAGGTTTAAATGTTCAAACCCATTTAAACTTGATTTGTATTTCTTAAAAAATATCTGACCAAATATGTTGCATAACCAAAGTTTAAGTAAAGTATAATACAGTCAGCTAATCATTATTATAAAATGTAAATAGCTGTCCATTGTCCTTCTCGTTATGGCTACTTACCAAATAAATAAATATATGGATATAATAAATGATACAGTTAAGCCATCATTACACAATGATATGAGGCCACAGAGTGACTATTGGCCAATCAGAATGATATTGGTTACAGAATACCTGACCAGGACACAAAGAGCTGACCTGCAGCAGCAATCACGATGTCAGCCAGACTGGCTAGTTCCTTCAGCCGGGGTAGAGGAGTGCATCTATGAGCCATGATAACTGTGGCATCACCTGAAAGTTAGAACACTAATCAGGAGTATTTATTTATTTGTTTATTTCATCCTTGAACGTAATATGTTTTGAGTTTATTAAACTAAAATTAAAATTTGATTGCCATGTACATCCAGTATATCATTTACAGAAAATCAATGTTAAAACATTTAACCATTTCACAGTATTTAATTATGTGCAGGCACAAGGAAATTCATGGCATTTTTAAAATGCCAGCTCCCGTGTTCTGTTCATTCCACGCATTCTTTTTCAAAAATATGTTGATGGTTTGTGGTTTCTGTTCACAAGTAAGATGATTATGCAGAAGTACAAATTCCCAGAAAGTGTAACTGTACACCACCACATAAACTCAAAGCTATCAAATTGGGCTGATAACAGGGTACATTCTGTGGAATTAAGATAGCTACTCTTTGGGTGTAGTAGCTAAAAATGACGGGAATTATAAATGATAATGCAATCCTCATCCTGTGACGGAACCGCAACATTAGACATATTTAAGAGGTTTTGCCAAAACTGTGAAGTTTGTTCAGGTAAAAACAGGTTCACTTTTTATACTGTAAGGCTATGAGTCACAAAAAAATGAAAGCAGAACTGATTAACGGCTGTTTCTCCCATTCCATTGTGAAAGGAATTTTATTCATGTTAGAGCGCAGACCTATCAAATTTCACAACTCATTTCAAACATGCTTTGTATTTTACCTGTTGAAATCGTCAAAATCTTGCACAGACCTATTCTTAATCACCAGTATCTATATAAATAAATCCTATAAAAATGCGGTTCCAGAAAAAAAAGAAGAAAAAACATCCAGCCTCTCCCTTTCCGTTATTCCAAGTATCACTGTTTAATTCAATGCAAAACAACAGGGATTTTTTACTTTGCATGTTTCGTAGTTTTTTTGTATTCTGTTTTCACATGCAGTATAAATGGATTATAAAACAAAAAAAATATACTACCACCCATTACTGTATATATTTTATATAACATGGTTAAGAATGAACATTGTTTTCTCAGCAGTTTTCTGTTATTGCTTGAGAAGGTTATTAGAGGTTATTGGTAAAATGTTTATATTTGATAGTAATGCTGTGACAGCTTGCGTCATCAGCGGCAACATCCAGAGTTCATTCTGTGAACTTGTCATTCGCAATGGTCTCACTCCCCTTCAGAAAAGAAGGTGACTGGGTTGTAGATTATTGATTGAAATTCTCTAAATGTGCCTTCTGAAAGCAATGTTTCTCCAAGCAGTGACTACTTGTACTTTAAAACCAAACACTGTTGATAAAAAAACAACAACACCACTGCAGTCATCTTAAAAAAAAATCTTTTTAGAAACTGTTTCTTTGTCGTTTCTGGGAAATCTAAGTATTGGTGTAATTTCTTAAATGTACATGTTAATAAATATTGTGACAAGAAAATTAAATAATTTTTTTTTAAACTGAGTATAGTGGAATGTGAAGTGTTGGAGGCTGCTTCGCAATTCAAAACATATAGGATTTAAAAATAAAATGAATCAAATCTCACCTCCTGGCCGTTCATGGTTTGTATCCGAATGCAGCAGCATGGCGATAGGCATTCCGACATTCTTGGAGCGCCCAACAATAAGCACATTTTTTCCAACGGTTTCAATACCTGAAAAAAGGACATTCACTAGCGTTTCAAAGTTTGGAATAATTGTTTTTTCAATGTTTTAATAGTAAGTCTCTTATTTTCATCAAGTCTGCAGTTCAAAAAGTCTAATATTGTGAAATGTTATTACATTTTAAAATTCAATTTAAATATTTTTTTAAATGTTTATTTCCTGTAATGGAGGACTTAAACAAGATAAAATATAGTCTTATTCAGCAAGGATGCATTCATTAGATTAGTAACAGATCAGTAAAGAACAGTACAGTAAAGGCCAAAGATTTCAAATAAATGCTGTTCTTTTGAGCTTTCTATTCATCAAAGGATCCTGAAAAAATGCATTGGAATTTTAACAAAAATAATAAACAACGAAATACTGATAATAATAATAACAACCATTATTAATAATTGATCACCAATAATATTTAGCAGCATATTAGAATTCTTGAGGATCAAGTGAGACTAGAGAAATGGTCGCTGAAAATTCTACTTCATCATCATAGAAATAAATAATATTTTAAAATATATTAAAAAAGAAAAACTGTGATAATATTATACAATTAGTATTGTTATTTAAAAAAAGAAAGAAAGAAAAAAAAGCAGCCTTGGTGAGCATAAGAGTCTTTTTTCATAAACATGAAAACCGCAAATATAGAATTTGAGTAAACATTATAACTCAATTCCACAAATGCCCATGGCATGGAAAAACCACCAAAATACAGATATGATTGCAGATATGAATGTTTTTAAAAGTGTAAGTATTATAAAGTGACATCAGATACTGTTGTTATACCTGCAGGTAACTAATGTAATCATAGACAACCCAATCACATCTCTGCTGGGGATGCAATATGAGATGGCTGAGAAACTATTCGACAACTCTTAAGAAAACGTAATCTCAGTTCTCTGAAAGCTATCACAGACCTGTTCTTCTGATGATTTCCCACACTGCCGCAGCTGTGGCTGGCACCATGCACCTCTGGTCCAAGCAGAGTTTCCCAATGTTTACTATGTGGAATCCATCAACGTCTTTTTCTGGGGCGACAGCATTACATATGGCTCTCTCGTTGATGTGCTCTGACAGAGAAGCAATCAAAATATAATTTCACTACTGCAAACCTGTTGTGGTTTTATTATAGCTAAGAAAATAGAAAACTACAGCGCATTTATCATTAGATTAAGCTTGTTTCACCAAAGTAAAGATCCTACCAATGACTGGTCCTATTTTTATTTGCAATACATATTTTACATTAGCAGCTTCATATTGCGATCCGGTAGAATAATACAGTACCTGGAAGAGGGAGTTGTACCAGCAGCCCACTGATGCTTCTGTCTCTGTTGAATTTGTCTATCAGTTCCAACATCTCTTCCTGAGATATTGATGATGGCCTGAAGATTGTGCTGCTTGACATCCCTTTTCAAACAAGAACCATTGGAAGAAGAGATATCGAACACATGAATCATATTATACTGTAAAATCTGTGGCTTTATGTAAAATTGACTGATTTGACTTTTATTTGTCTGATACAACATTTCAAGGCCTTCCTTCCTGTCTAATGCGATATGCCTGGAAGCCTTTTTCCACCACAGAACAAAAACAAACAAATAGGTAATATATAATAAATAAATAAGCTAATTAATACTTTTCTAAATCTAAACACAGGATTGTGCACAGGCACGGATTACAGAACGGGCCAATGGGGCCGCTGCACAGGGGCCCTCAGGGAGCCTTTGAGTGTCCTGTCCGGGGGCCGACGCAGACGTTGCGGCAACGTTGTCTAAAGGTGCACCCCAGGGGCCGAGGCAAACGTTGAGGGACCGTTGACCATTCCCTGGGGGCCACGCTAAAGCTTTGCCCAGGGGCCCACACCACCCATAATCCGTCCCTGATTGTGCAATAGAAACTCTTTTTTTCACAATTCCAAGCTAATTTTCTTGCACCTTTCAAAACCCTATTTTGCAGAATTTATATCTTGTGATTTTTACATCTCAGAATGTTGAGTATAAAAAAAAGTCAGAATTGTCAGATAAAAAGTAGTAAGTAGTTTGTAGTGGAAAAGAGTTTACGTAGATATGTAACCCTTACATCTGTTGTAATAATAATAAAAAACTAAAAATACGGTATCAATGTGTTTTTTTTTTAGATAATTAGGAGCCCCCCCAAGAAATTTGCAGACGCCCCCTAGTGGACCACTTGATGAGAACCCGTTTGCTTTCATTGTAAACGTTGAGGTTTATATTGACTTCGTGTGTTGCTCACCTAGTAGCGAAGCTGTCCGGGTTTTGTTTCTCACGTAAGTGTGGCTGGCATGATCATCTCCCACCAGTATGACACTAAGATGAGGTCTCCCGTTGCCTTGGGCCACTAGTCTCGCTATATCACTCTGGACTTCTTTATGGATCTGCCGAGCAAGTTCTGTCCCTGAGACCACTGTGGCAGCATGTCTATGTGAAAAACATAACATGTATGTAATAATACACAGTGACAGACATATGGAAACTTCATCAAAACCGTTATAATCTATCTGCAATGTATTTAAAACACTACTAAAGCATCTCATTGACAGTATCGATGACACCCACATGGTGGCGGAATATTCAAACACACAAAATGTATTTGCTGATTGAATCGAGCAATGACTATATGCCCTGTATGTCATGTTTATACATATATAGAGGCTCTACAAACAGGATGATATGCTGCTCCGGTAAGAAAACACGCGTGTTTGGCATATGAACGCATGCAGCTTTGTTTATCTGTACCGGGGGGGAAATTCAGTCCTAACCTTTTCATTGACTGACAAAAAGGGCTTCTCCGGCTGACTGTTTTCAGATTAATCCATCGTTTTGATCGACAATGCTGGATATATGAGGTTAATGTCTGTATTCTAGTATAATTCACTGTTAAGGCAGTGGGAGCTGCCATAGTAACTGATCACCTGCTCCTCCTCACAGCTCGCGCGTCTCGACGCGTCACTCTCATAACAAAACTATTTCCGGTTCTGTCTTTAGCAGACGTAAACATTTGTAAGCACAGTTTATTTCGTCGTGTCGATGTAATATGTAATAAAATGCCTGTAATATACAGCTCTTAAATCAACATTAATGAATACACGTCTATACACGTAGGAGGAAATTCCGCAACAAAAAAAAAACTGATTTAAAACCGGCACAGATCTTAAAGCAGTCTGAGCAGACCAAAGCCAGGCATATGGCATATAGATCATGTAAATATCATCCCTTAATATATTCTTACCCAAATTATTTGAAGTGAATGCAGTTCACAGTAGTTTTGGAGCTCATTTCAGCCTTATTTAGATTGATTTATTAACATTTATTATACTATAGACTAAAAAAAGGTTTCTGAGTTATTAAGATTTTATTGATTTCTGTAACATGAAAATCCACTGTTTTATAGCCTATTGCTAGGGGTTTCCATGGCCGCGGGAAACCAGTATCATTTTACAAACTCTGAACACGTTTCTATTGCTGCCGTGTAAGCACTAGTTTTCCTTCAGGAAATGCAAATCTTTATTGTATTATGTGTTGAAATTCAATAGGCCTACAGTGTTCGCTTTCCAGGCCATTTACCAAAGTGTAACATCCTGGAACAAAAGGATTAGAACCTTTAAAACACAGCAGTGCCAAATACACAAGACTTTAAAGAAGGTGAAAAATGGAACAAATGAGTTTTGTAATTGTCATTCCATGACCTATAAAACTAACCCAAATATCCGTAACTAATCTAGCTATTCTTGCAATATGCTGCCCTGAAACGTGCCTTGCCCAGATACACATTTGACACATTATGAAATAAGTCTACTGGATACCTGTGGCAGAAAATGATATCAGTGTATATATGCACGTGTGTGATTTATTTCATGCCCTGGTCATTTGATTAAACACTAAAAGTGAGTTGCAATGTTTTTGATGTCCAAATGTTCTTCTACGACAGAGAAGGTGGCTGATGAATAATGTTTTTGTTAAGCTCTATAGCTCTTTAGTATGCAGCCCTTGTCTTCTACGCACATGTTCATCAGGCCGTTTTCTAAAAGAGAATTCACTATATAAATGAAAGGAGGGGGCTAAGGTTTTTGTATATGACCCACTTTGATTTAAGCAACATCCAATAGTCTGTTTGAATTTTACATTTTTTTAAAACACAGTTTGTCTTCTTGACACTTTTGACCAATGCTGTGTAAAAAAATAAAATTGATTTGATGTAGTTTTTATTTATTTTATTATGACATAAAACCTTTGTTCTTAAATAAGGAATGGATCTTATAGCCTAAACAACTGAGAAAAGTTCATTGCCCAGTGACTGTATTTTGGAAATTTCAGAGACAGGCCTATTGCTCATGTACATGTTCTGTTTATGTATAAAACTAAAAATAAATGCATCCACCCTTTTTTTTCCAGCAGTCAGTTTAGTCATTGAATTTGACTTTAGGTACATGTGTACCAACTACAGAATAAATTCCTCACAGCTTACATTTAGCCTAAATATTTATAGAGCTTGAATTGTTTGTGTAAACCTTTTATTTTGGATAAGCTGTTTTTTTTTAACTGTTTAACTTCTACAAGACTTTATACTTAATTTCTCAAAGGTTTGCTATTTAAAATCTCTATATGAAACAATCCCTGTAGTTTTGCCAAAAAAAATAAAATATATTCTATAAAATTTCATCTTCTCAAAATCACTAGGGGGTTACAATTCACAACGCTCATTACAATTTTTGAGTTAAAAAAGTGTAAACAATAGAGCATTCATTCAAAACCTAGGAGCCTCATCTACCCTGCATTGCAAAATGTTAACAGTGACCTCAGAAGACCCATGCATTCGCCATCCAGTGTTTGTGTATTTGTGATTTATAAATAAAAACAGTCATGTGCACTGCTGTAGGCTCTTTAACCTTTGGTATGCTCCGTGCGTCAGCGAGCGTGCTCGGGCACGGCGAGTATAGGGTTAATCGTAGCGTGAGAATTGTGCCAGCATTCTACAACTCATTCAAACGTGTATTTTCCACGCCCTCCACCGTAGTTCCAGGGGCTTGACCAATTAGAAAGAAAGAATTTCGTCGTAGATATCTGCCGATGGTCAGATGACTGAAAAAACTATTTAAAACTCTAATGAGCAACCTGATACAGGTTCATACACTTGCTTGGTACCTTTTAGTGAAGGATTAATACGTAAAACTTCATCAGTTACTTAAGTTCTCAAAAAAAACAAGGAAACTATTTTTAAAGCCCTGAACATTATGGTAGAAAAATCAATAAGACTTGCACTTTGCTTGTTATGTTTTATCCTGTGCCATTCATTCAGTGCATTAGCCGCTGCACCCGAGAACGCGCAACTGAAAGGTAAGAAAAATGACTTTAGTTTGTTAGCTAACTGCTGTTTAATGCTTTTATATAAAGTAAGTGGTTACTTTAGTCTGCAAAATGCCTAAATCATTTGTACTTTTACTCATTTCTGTTTACAATCACTCCTTTCACGGACAATGGCTAACAATAACTCCGATTTCATTCAAACTGAGAAACGCGTGAAGTCTCACGTCCTGACTACAGGGCTAAGTGAGTGAACCTGTCATAGACAAATGCCTCAAATTGGTGACTTGAAAATTAAAATGTCCGCTTTCTTGACGTGTCCGTGACTCACAAAAGTAAAACCTGGACAATCCACTTTGTCTCGGATGCGCCTTTTAAACTACCGCCCAGAGAAGTCCACGTTTTATCACAGATCTGGGTTGCCGCGTTGTCGACCGCAGTGACTTTGTGGTGCAAAGTGTTTGGCTTTACAATGACTTTTGACTTTTAAGGAGATTTTTTTAAGGCAATAAACAAAACGTTTGTGAAAATTAAAAAAAATACCGGGCACTGCTGTAACCGAGTATTTTGTGCTTCGCTCAATTTTATAATATTGACACACATTTGGTCCTAACGTTAGTTTAGAAATCAAAATCCTCGGTTGAAACCTGCCCGTTTACGCATTCATTGTCATTGGTAATCAATTTCCATCTCCCATCTCGTGATGTAACGTTAGCTAAGTGAATATGTTTAACCGAAAACAAACAATTAAAATAAACTATATAGACAAAAAAACGCTCTTTAAAGAACAATTAAATGTCCATATGCATATTGCTTTTGCAAATAACTAAAATTTATCAGGATATTTTTTTGTTGCCTTTTATGATTGGTTAAGCCGCTGCAGGCTACCGAGTTACTTGGGTGAAGGGTCGCAGGATTCGTTCACATGAAAGTGTGCAGACTGTTTGTGAACTTACAAGAACACCAAATAGTCTTAATTTATGTTTAACTGGCTCCTTAGAAAAAGTGTTCTGCATTTTTCCCACTCTCTACAGTAGCTCTATTGTCTAAGCTCATTAAAACGAGATGTTTTCACAAGGCTTTCCATTAATAAACTCAACACCCTATAAAACAGTAAAGCGCTTTGAATCTCCTCAAGCACCTGCTCTTTACCAGTACTCTATGGTAGAGTTTTGAGATTTTTACATAAACGCATTCATGATTTTACAATTCTAGATGATGCAGAGGACAGCTTCTCAATGGATCCAGTGCTACTTCATGACAAAATCAAGTACAACATGCGAAAGTCTTTGGATCTTGAAGACGACGGCTGTTACCTCCAACCTGGGAAAAAGGAAAGCATTGTGGAGTGTGGATTTAATACCACAGTCAAGACCATTCTGATCATCCACGGCTGGACGGTGAGATAATCCAGATGATCATATATATATATACATATACACATATACATATACATATATACAAAATATTTTAACACCCATAGCCTTTGAATCTTTAGAAGTTTTCTCACATTTAATCTTTAACGCAATGCTGGAGGTTATCTAGAAATAATGTAACAACTAAAATATTCTTTCTTCAGTGTGACAATACGTTTGCTGCTTAGAAGCAAATATTAGGGTTTCACACGAGACTGCTGGAACTTTGCTTGCTGGGTTTGGTAAAGGGTGTGGTATCTTTCACAGATGAGTGGGATGTTTGAGAGCTGGATGCACAAGCTGGTGGCTGCTGTTCAGAGACGAGAATCAGAGGCTAATGTGGTAGTGGTCGACTGGCTGGGCCTGGCCCACCAGCTTTACCCTGATGCCGTTAACCATACCCGGCGGGTTGGGCAGAGCATCGCAACCCTTTTGGACTGGCTCCAGGTACGTCTACATTATGCATCCCACTGGGTATGTTTGTTTCTCTTTGTAAGCATTCGAGAGAACTGGCAACCGTGAAAACTCTACTTGTGGCCTTGGACATTGGGCCTTTGTTGGTGTTATTCATCTTTTCTCAGTACAGCAGATGTCCTGGCGAAGTACAATTTGTTTTTTCGTTGTTTGAGATGTCAGGAGTTTGCCCAAGGCATTGTGGGTATTCTCATGGAACAATAAATATTCATGCATCGTAGCTGGGTTCCTTAGACCCTGAACTTGTTTTTATACAGGAAAGATGCAAGCAGTGTAAATGAGCAGCTGAGCATATTAGCCCCTCACATTCGCACATGGATGCCCCAGCTGGCACTGAGCATGTAACCGCAATGATGTGCAAAAATTATCTTTTCATTCTTTTTTTTTTTTTTTACATCACAAAGCTCATATCATCAGGCATGTAAAATGAAATAGAGCTTTTTTTAGATGAGTAGTATTATCATTTTTCGTCTGGACTTTGCTCAACTAAATATTTATTAACTTTATAATATATTATAATGATAATTAGTTGTAGGAGGAGGACTATCATTAACCTGTTTTGCAGGATCTACCAAATAAAGTTGATGTTCTCCTGGATATTTTTTCCTTTTGAATTTAAACAGACATAGCATGAATTAATAATGAATCTAATGTGTCTGTCTTTAATAGGAAGAAGAGCAGCTACAACTTGAGGACGTACATATGATTGGATACAGTCTTGGTGCTCATGTTGCTGGATATGCTGGAACTTTTGTAAAAGGAATTGGACGTATAACAGGTGAGATTTGGATTTATTTTGCACACTAATTGTTGAAACAAAGAAATGGCTTTGTCTTTGTGCACATGGAGGCCACCTCTAACTATCTGTTGTTTTTCAATAGGTTTAGACCCAGCTGGCCCCATGTTTGAGGGCGCAGAGTCCCACAAGAGACTTTCTCCAGATGACGCAGACTTTGTTGACGTCCTGCACACATACACACGGGGTGCTTTGGGCGTCAGCATTGGGATCCAGGAACCTATTGGGCACATTGATATTTATCCCAATGGTGGGGATGTACAGCCAGGCTGTTCCTTGGGAGATGTGCTGTCCACTGCTGCTGCAGGAAGTGAGTTCTTCGATTTAGTTATTGTTTTAGCAAATCTTTAGCATCTTTCATTTTTACCAAATCTCTAATATCACCAAACAGACTTTGTGGAAGTCATGAAATGTGAACATGAGCGGGCAGTGCATCTCTTCGTGGACTCCCTCATGAGCAAGGAGCACGTAAGCTACGCTTTTCAATGCACCGGGCCGGATCGCTTCAAGAAGGGCATTTGCCTGAGCTGCAGAAAGAACCGCTGCAACAGCATCGGTTACAACGCCAAGAAAATGCGTAAGAGGAGAAACAGCAAAATGTACCTCAAGACTCGTGCAGACACACCTTTTGGTGGTAAGTAATTATAGCCTCTTTTGTTCTGAAAGCACATCCTATAATGATGAGTCACTAAAATGTGGTTTGATCGATCCTCTATAGGTTACCACTATCAAATGAAGATGCATGTGTTCGACAGAAAGAACGCAGATGATGCCGATCCTTCTTTCTATGTCAAACTACACGGATCCCATAATGATACCACTGACCTCAGTGTAGACATGTAAGCACCTCTTGATTAAGATTGACCGTATATTTGAATGTTTACTGCTAAACATCATTTTATGTGGGTTCTTTTGAAGATTTTAATAAATGTTTGAAGACCTGACCTGGCTTCTGTTTTCACAGTGCTGATGGAGTTGGTCTAAATCTCACAAACACATTTCTCGTCTTCACTGAAGAGGACATTGGTGATCTGCTGAAGATTTCTCTTCGCTGGGAAGGTCCTTCTGATTCCTGGTCATCTGTGTTGAAACACCTCAAGTCATCGATCTGGTCATGGTCAAGTTCACAAAACAAAGTTCTGGAGGTTCGAAAGATCAGAGTCAAAGCAGGAGAAACGCAGAAAAAGTAAGTGCTTTATTGGTTACGAATTGTGTAAATTGAATCCACTTTTCGTTGACTGATAGTTAATGCCCCAATCATTTATTCACAGGTTCACCTTCTGTGCTGAAGCAAGTGAGATATCGCCTGGGCAGGAAGTTACATTTCTTAAATGCCGTGATGGCTGGGAAGTGAAACCTAGAAAACGGTATGTATGGGTAGCTGGTATTTCTGTATTTTATCTATAATGTTGTTCCATTTTATTCATTTGCCTTTTTTGCGTATTTGCAGATTGCACTACTGAAAGAAAGAGCTGATACCTAGGGACCCAAGGCGGTGAAGGTCCTGAGCACTTTGTTTGTTTTGGTACACATTTGGTGGGATAGAGCACCATATTTCTTTGGGTTGGTAGAACACAACTTGTGCTGCTCAAATGGCCAGCTCGGATGGTGGATGACTGGTTACTGGACTTGCTCAGGGCATTTTTTTTTCTACCGTTGGGAAGTTCTGAATTGTTTGAGATTCTTTTGATACTATTTGTATGTTTTCTACTGTTGTATACAGAATGTCCGTTTTGTGGATCTCAGACCGTTGCTTAACAACGCAGTACTCGTTATATTTTTGTACGTTTTTAATTTATGAAGGAAAAAAAAGCACTGTAAAACCAAGCTTATTTATCAACCTAATGCACACCTTGTACCAAGGCATAAATTAATTCTCTCCCAAGTTACCTGGTGACCACTTTTACGTGTGTATGTGTCTGTGGATTTCAACAGGAAGAATTTTATGTGAATTCACAGTATTATTTAAGGTCAAAGGAATGGAGAGGACCGCTCTATCTGTCTTCATGAAAAGTTGCACACCTTGTGCCTTGTGTTGTTTTATGTATATAATGTGAATAAAATTTGTAATAAAATTACTTTGGATTCAATTGCGTCATTAAAGATGGTATTATGTATCTTATTGACAAATGTGTCTGACTTTACGAGAAAACATGTAGTATTGATACTGTTAAGTTTTAGAATCTTAATCCTGATTTTAACATAACTTTACCTGATTTGTGTTTGTGTAACAGGAGTAGATGTCTTTAAAAAAATTCTTCAAATACAAGTTTGTTTACTTGTTTAAGGAAACGACAGTAGGATGTGTCTTAGCAATTTAAGCTGTAAATCATCTCATGTCATTCCAAACCGGTATGACCGACTTTCTACTTTGGAACACAAAAGGATTAGCTTTGCTAGTTCCGTTCGCATTTACAGTGAATATAGATTTAAGCTTTCACAAAGATACAAAATCATTACATAAAAGTATCAAATTTGATTTTCTTCTGTATGTTCAAAGACATATTAAGGGCTGTCCAAACCCAATCCTGAAGGGCCGTGTGTCCTGCAGAGTTTAGCTCCAAATTTCCTCAACACATCTGCATGGAAGTTTCTAGCATGACTAGTAAGAGCTTGATTAGCTGCTTAATGCATGTTTAATTAGGGCTGGAGCTAAACTCAGGCCACAGTTTTGCTTTGCTCCAACACTAATGAAACGCATCTGATCCAACAAGGTCTTTAGGATCACTAGAAACTTCCAAGCAGGTGTAATTTGAAGCTGGTTAGAGCAGAGCTGTCGCCCTTCAGGAACTGAGTTTGAGCACAATGGATTAGACTTTAACATCTACCTTTTTCTTGAACGTGGAAGTAAGCCTATGGGTGAGGCTTCCACTTCGACGCTTTAGGAAAATTACGGGGAATATAACATTGTACAGTAAACAGTAAAACTGTTTGTAGCAGACACCACCTCGCTGAAAAAAACAGCATATGAACCTGGGATGCTGGTTTAAGTTGGTCCTTTGCTGGTTTATGCTGGTCCTTTATTCCCAGCACGTGATCAGCATAACCCAGCAAATGACCAGCATAAACCAGCATCCCAGCTTTAAAACCTACCTAACCAGCATATTGGTGGACACACCAATTTTCAATATCAAACAGCAAAAATAGCTGTTTTGTACAACTAAAATGAACTGGATGTGAATGAGATCTAAAGCTATACCCATAAAGTTTTCAAATGGCAGTGCCCAGTTTTGCATCAGGAACAAATGTACTGTACGTCTGGAATACTTCTGTACCTTAGAACATGCTTTATTGACAGTCTCTAAGTAATGACTTGTACCTGCTTAGAGAGTGTGTGATTTCAAACATAAGCAAAGTTTCTTAAGGAGGAGGAGCAAGCAGTCCTGAACAGCTCCAGCTCCAATGAATGGTTTATGAATGAAACATTGCATTTATACTTTGTATGATGCTTTAGTATCCTTTTTTGAACTATGACAGCTTGATTAATTGAAAATGAATGGGAAAAGATTTAATACTCTTCAGGAAAGTATGTCATGAGTAAGTGGTTTTCCTTCAAACCAGTCAAAAAAATTTAGTAAAAAATATAGAAGATAACTAAAAATAGTATACTGTGTAACTAAAAAAAACAGTCTAATCTTCAGAGGACTAATCTAGAATCTGTGTGTGTGTCCTCTGTGTACACGTGTTGTTTCATGTATGTAAGACCTTCATGGAATGTATGTAAACAATGAGGCTTTGCATGCCCATTTAAGTATTTCTGGTGACAAAACTCTTAAAAATGTTGAAATCTTTCCAGAAGTTTTGTCAGTTACTAAAGAGGCATCAAACAGAATAAGATGCAGGAGAGGCAGGAAATAGCACTTATCTGACGCAGTGGTTCCAGTGGGTTACATTAGTACATTCGTACGATTCTTCAATGGCTTTTCCTATGTTAATTCATTTAATCGTTAATTAATTTTCCCTCTCTTGCTCATATAGTATATCTGCCAGTCCCTTTTTATACAAATGGATGGCTTTTACATATGATCTTTTCCTTAATCAGTTAAACAAAACGTCACATGGTCTGTCTGTTTACAAACACACATAGACCTAAAGGGAAACTGTCAGGTGACTCTCCCCAGGCATGCCTACATTTATCTTTAATGGAAAACACACAACTCACTATGGCTCATAAAGCAGTGCACATGTCAAATGAGTCAACTGTCAAACAATTTCCAGTACCCTTAAAATAAAGCTTGAACTTCATATTGTGATTATATATAGCCTGTGAGCAGAACAGTGACTGCTCCGGTGACTGAACCCTATGATGGCAAACTCTGAACTGAATGTTCCATTCCACCTTCTACGAATCCTTTGTTACGTGACGCAGCAGGCTGTTGTGCAAACCCAGTCATGAGAAGGTGTTCTCCAGCTGTGTGTAGCAAAACTGCCAAAAATATGAGTGGAAACACATTGTTGTTTAAACTCCTCAATGTGTATGCAGAACCTACATTTTTTTTTTAATGCAAGTACATAGCAGCTACCTAATATAAAGTGTGGCTGAAATTTCTCTCACAGACTTTTCAAACAGTAGCACAAGATTTAATCAGGTGAGATATTGCTTATCAGCTCATTCAGTTGTGAACGAGCAGATAAGACCAAGGAAATGGCTATTATCTCACACCATGGTTTTACCTTTTTGATAAGAATGATACATTACATCATTCACATGAATTCCGCACATGATTTACATTGCATCATTTATTTAAAACTACAGCTTTTCCGGTGCTTTTTTGAGTTCATTTAATTTAATAATTAACCTTGGGTGCATTTTTATTAAAAGTTAAGTAAATAAATAAATAGAATTGGTTAATTGAAATGTATATTCATCACATTACAATTGTTATTATTATTATGCAAATAAAAAACGACCAGGTAAAGGTATAGTAATTACATCTTTAACATACAATACATTGTTCACAAGAATAGAAAAATATGGAATGTGGGTGTGAACAAGAACAGGATTGTCAGCAGGGTGTGAGAATTCTGTATATAAATTCTTTTGTGCGTCTTAATTTACAGTTTTTCTCAGTCGCTTTGGAGCATTTCTCAGATCAGAAATGAACTAAGCTAAACTAATTGTTCAACCTCCACATCAAAGTCACTTGTGCGGTTTCTTGCTTTTTTAAACAAATTTTGTTTGCTTTACATTCATGCAACTGATTATGTACATTTGTCTGCAGTTTCCTACTGTACATTTTTAGTTGCTAATATCATGTTGCTCAACATGTATTACATTATATAATTCTCTGTGCTAGTCTTACCCTTTCGAAACATCTAGTCATTACAGTAGCTCATCGTATAAGCCAGGGGTCCTGGAGGGCCGGTGTTCTTGCAGAGTTTAGGTCACACCCTAATCAAATACAGCTGAAGCTGCTAATTAAGCTCTAACTAGGTATACTTAAAACTTTCAGGCAGGTGTCTCCTTTCAGGAG
>JAUCMT010000154.1:13919976-13933255 GCA_032357475.1 Enteromius thamalakanensis | reverse complement strand
AGATAGATAGATAGATAGATAGATAGATAGATAGATAGATAGATAGATAGATAGATAGATAGATAGATAGATAGGTTGATTGATTAATTGGTTGATTGCTTGACTGATGACACGTGTTGCTTTGTATAGTCAATCCATGTACACCTCTGTAGAAGTCTGAGTGAGAAGAAAGAAAAAAAAAGTGAAACAATAAAAGAAAAAAAAACGAGAAGCGGTTTAACAAAGCGCCTTCAATTTTAACCGTTTATGTGGGTGTGAACAACTAAAATACTATTTACAAGATAATAAATAAATGCAGGCTGTTGATTGGTTCACGCCAGCAGCATGATACTCCCTGCTTTTGATTGGCTGCGAGTGACATGGTCTCACCTTAAACTGGGTTACTTGAGTTCACTGACATTCAACTACTGTGGTGTGCGTGGCTTTGCTTCACCAGCCGGTCTGTTTATGGAAGGATTTTCTTTGGAGAAACACGTGTCTCCTGTCACCAGAGGCTGGCGTCTCTAAAACGAGTTAGATTTTTGCCGAGCTGAATTTGATCTCATCAGTTCTCAGTCTGCTGGGCAGCGTTTGCTTTCTCGTAGTAAATTCTGCTGAACTTGGACATTCTCGCGCAGTTGCTATGGGCCGTCCGCAGACCGGTCACTTACGTATTCGCGAGCTCAACGCTGACCACTAAAGCTTGAAAAACCCACAAACCAGCTCATTAAACAGCGCGCTGGCACGTGTGTAGAACATCTGGCGAGGAACTGCTGAGTCTCTAAAATACAGTCTTTTAAAATAAAGACCGGGTCACCGGGACTCATGACGAAAGAAGAAACGTTTGCACACTCTTTATAAGAATAAAGAATGCTTCGATTTTTCAATAGAATTAATAGCATCATGTACATGTATAAGTTAATGCTGGCTACTCTGGTGCTTTTAAACCACATGACATTTGATTTGTCTTTCCTTCGCCTGGGTGTTCCCCCCTGCGTCTTTCATAAGTTCTACAACGTCTTGTAATTAAAAGAATTCTGAGCACTGAACCTTGATTCAAACAGAAAGTCTTTGGTGTGAAGCTGTGATTTTAGTTTTGCACACATGTCCTCCCACAGAAAATGGTCGGGCTTCCCCGATTTTATGTTAAAACTTTGCGGCTTTATCATTTTCGATTTCAATCTGTGTCAGAAACGATTGTTATAGTTCCAAAACAATATGAGAAAATCCTGTAATGGTAGAAATCTTAGAGCTTAATAAATTAAACATGTTGGTTACACTTTTTTTGATCTAGACCTACGTTCTTCAGACTAATAATATATTTAATATATAAGCAAAACTTTTCTTTTCCACTTTTCTATTCCAGACTGCAAATGTTGCCTCGTAGCAACAGAAGCTACATTGTTTCCTTGTCTGTGTGGCCCACTTTACTTTTCACTAATATCCAATCTGATGTTCTTTGCAAAGTAGGCTACAGTAATTGGGTAACTGTTTTGGACACAGAACAGACTACGCACAGCCTGTTAATTTATAGTATGACTATGCAAAACTACCCAAACCTACAGCCACACACCCAGCAGATGTGGTGGGTTCAGTGTCTGGTTTAAGGAAAGTAACCTCATTACTACAGGCTGCAAAAAGACGTATTGTGGTAGTTGTGCGTCACCTGCTGGACAATAACTGCAATTACAATCATGTATGATTAAATTATTCTGATACAAATAAAGCGTTTCAAGAATCATTGTTATCTTTAATACATCTTTGTCAGTACGGTGAACAATATACATACAACCTGTAAAATACAAAACATATTCACTATGAAAGAACCTCTTATGGTTATTATTGTGATTATTAGCATATTATTAAGAAAACACACACACACACACACACACACACACACACATATATAAATAAATAAATAAATAAAAGTACAAGAAAATTTATATTTTTATAACTTTAAAAGAGCAACTAAACACAGAATCAGCCATATCTACAAAATGATCACGGGGTATTTAACATATATTATAATAATATGAAAAAATTGTGGAAAAATTCCTAGCCAGTAAAAACATTTTATTTATATTATCCTTCTTTATGTTTCCCAAAAGCACGTTCAAAATACCAAACCTTTCTCCAAATGTCCACCACTTTATTTTGAAACCTAAGATATTACAACCATATGTCATTGAAATGACAATCTTGCCCAACATTATTACAGGACCATAGACACAACACGAAAAAATTAAAATCTTTGAATGAACGTTTGGATATGTGATTACGTCATTTTAGCGCGACAGTGGGCACCGTGGATGGCGCCATCCTCACAACGTGCGCGGTGTGTTTAGAGCCGACTGCGAACTGTTTTGATCTCACCCGGCATTGACATATTTGCGGAAGGTACGTCAACAAGAACTGCAGCTTTAGAGAATGTTTTGGTGCCTCACAACACCTCCAGCTGAAGTGATTTGTGATGTTAAATACTTCTCTTTGCTCCGTAGGCCAACATGCGTGACAGTAGAGTATCTTTAGCCACCCAGCTACATACTAACGTTAGATGTTTCTCTGCTGTAGTTCGAGTTTGGATATTTCATATTATTGGGATGAATTCACTTTCCGAGAGACTGATCAAATTTGCTTTATCGAGACGTTATTTTTAGCAGATGGCAGCTGACAATTTTTTTGCGTTATGATGATAAGAATGATTGACATGTTTACATATAACGTTAATCTTATTCTGTTCTTATGATACCGTGACGAGTTGCGCACTCTGTTTCATAGAGCATGTATAATGTTTACAGCTCAAGGGTTTCATACAAAAGCAGGCCGAGGAGAACATCAGAGACGTTCATAATTATGCTGCTACATTTATTAATGCGTAATACAGATATATTCACGTGCACGTGGGCATGTATTATTCCAGATCTGTCCACTAGTGCTGTTGTGTTAACCTACTCT
This sequence comes from Enteromius thamalakanensis, assembly GCA_032357475.1. Classification (NCBI taxonomy): domain Eukaryota; kingdom Metazoa; phylum Chordata; class Actinopteri; order Cypriniformes; family Cyprinidae; genus Enteromius; species Enteromius thamalakanensis. The sequence goes on along the minus strand of JAUCMT010000154.1, from coordinate 13,930,321 downwards.
TGAAGGTTGGTGGTACTTGATTATAATGCAGAGTAAGTTTAGATTTTGAGGCTAATTATAGATCAACGTAAACATAAAAGTCTTTTTCATGTTTACAAAATTGTCTTTCCACATGTAATCGGTCAGTCATTTATTCTGACATGGCTTCAGAGATATGACCCTGAACTCTCTTTAGATGTTGGGATGTGTTTTAAGAGCACATGCGGGGAATGTATTGATGGGTTGCGTTCATTGTTGGTGTTTTCATTTACATAAGTTAACAACATTTTTTGTGATCTTAAAATTATATTTAAAGGAAAATAAAATTTCACTCCTCAGGGGCCCTCCCCCCACTTGGGGCCCTGGTAACCTACGACTACTTACTGTACGTCCTCAGCTGTAAATGTTTGTAAAGAGTGTTTCTTTGAAGGACAGCAGCACATGAACTGTGAGCAGCTCATTGCATTTTTGTGGTTTGAAAGGTTTCCTGTCTGAGAAGACATTAAGCAGAAACACAGCTCATCTCAACACAGATCATGGAACGTCTACACTGCATGAGGAAAACTGTTGCTTTTTTCTTTTTAGTCCTGTGGGTGACTTCAGACAGCAGTTCTCTCAGTATTGTAAGTATACTATCATCTCGTAGCAGAAACGTTCTTTAATCATTTGATCAGAGTTTTACTAAACCATGGCTCTCTTTTTATATTTACAGGTAGCCACATGCAGTGAGTCTGGTAAGTGTAAAAGTACAACTTTTTCTTATTTGTTTATTTGTATTTATTAATGATGTCAAATGATTAATCGCATCCAAAATAAGTTTTTGTTTCTATATTATATCTGTCTGAATTTTTATTATGCAACCTGGTCTTGTAAAAATATGTATCTCTGTGCACTTTTTGTACAACATCGTTATTACATCCCTTAATGCACGCTTAGCTGCAGTTTCAAAATGCAGTTTCAGTACATAAACCTTGGCACGTTTTATTATGTTGATTTAGGTATGTATTGCGGAGGTTCATAATTTAAATATATATATGGACTGTTGCTGAAATAATTGCTCTTTTATGTTGGAAAAATGCCCTACACCCAAACCCAACCCTAAACCTACCCGATAGTGGTAACCAAAGCAAAACTGATATAAAAACACATTTAATGATGCAATCGTGTCATTTCAACTTGCTTTTACACAGATTTGAACTGTATTGTTGAACCATACTTACACAGGATTCAAACAGAGTCTAATCTATGCAAACACATATGAAGCTGGATAGGTGTGATATACACACACACATATATATATATATATATAGCTATATGTGCAGTGTATTGTATTTGTACATATATCATACAATATACATGTATGTATGTGTGTGTACATTTCTAAGTTTGCCTGCAGTGTAAATGCATTGGTGCTATATTTCAGCTACATTCTGCTCCGGTCATTTCTGTTTCTTCTGCAGTGGAAAGATTTTTTAGATACTGAAGATTGGCAACAGTCCTATATTATCTTATTGTATCAAATGAAATTATTAATAAAACGTAAATATCTGTTATGAAAGATTATGCATGCATTTTTTACAGTAAGGGGAAAATACCCTTTAAATAGGTCACATGATATGGAAACATTTGTGTACAGTCATATACAATGTAATTTCCCAACAAGAAAATTGTGGCCAGTGAAAATGCTGAAAATAATGAACAAGTATTACCAAAACCTTTTTATTTTGAATGTGATTAATTGCAATTAATCAATTGATGGCATAATAATTAATTTATTTACTGTTTAGAGGATGAAACACCTACAGAATTATTTATGCAGCATGAATCTAACCCTTCACCCTTACATGAGCTGACTGCGGAGCTGAATGAATCTCAAGGTTCTGTCATTATAAGATGGTCCATTAATATTGATAGTAAGTGACATCACACCTTACATTTATTATGCACTTTCTTTCCAATCAGTTTTTTTTTCTTATTTTGTTCTCTTAGTCATACATCTGTACAAAAATTAGGAACATGTTTGGAGTATTTTTTGTTCGTTAAATATAAGTTTTAGTTATTTTAAAGCAGCCATCAGCAGCCTTAGCCTTCTCAAACCATCTTTAGATATACCCACTAAAACAGTTCAAGCCTATAACAAGTGAGGCTTTAGGGAGACTTCATATAGAAAAACTACGCTGTTGCTGTTTTAATCAAATGAATTTAAAATATTAATAAAAAACTTACTTGTAACGAATATTAATAATAAGAGTATTTTTATTTCACACATTCATGTATGTTTCCTAGACTACTAAAATAAGCTACCACTTTCAAAGCTCTGATGCAAAGTAGCCTAAACCTTTTACACTTTCTTTCTAAGAAACACAAATAACTTCATAAGTAGACTACTAAATTGTAATTTGTGAATATTAACTACAGTTGTTTTATTTTCTTTCATTTTCCGCTGACTGCTGCCGTCAAATTTAACACACCAGCGAGGCAAAGCTGACGTCTATTTGCTAAAACATGCTTCGAGTTTGCTCAAAAACTTATGATTAAAGCGCCTCTCGGCGGTCATCAGCTGCAAGTGCACTCTTCAGCGCCACGGCGGCGGTAGAAGCGGCGGTAAAAAGTCCATTCTGGTTGTCCACCTTCTGTATGTGTCTCTTTTCTTATTGGGGAATATGAATTTCTTTCTGGAATTCATGACAAATGGTTATTGTTGGAATTATGGGTCGCATTCACATAAACCACTTCTATAATACACCACAAAATTCCACTGTTCTACAGAACACAAAGACTAAGATTCATTTGATCAGTTTAAAACACATTTGGTGGAAAAAGTGACTATTTAAATTTTAGTTTTGTATTTTTTTATTTTATTGGCAATGCTTGATTTGGTGAGTAAAATCAATTGAGGATTGATTATTATTAGTAAAAAAAGTAATATATTTCAAATATATTTATTTCATACTAAGTATAGTTTAAATCTATGAACATATTTACTGACAGATCTACATATTTACTCCAGGCCTACTGATATAAAATTCTAATTACTAGGTAATTACTAACTTTATTTTTTTATTTGGAGTATTACTTGTGCACAATACATATTTCTTATTACAAGTCTAAAATATGTGCTTATGTGTTACAAGTCGTGGTTGTAGAAAAGAACACACATAAGACATTAAACTAACATTACAGACCAATAAACTAAACAGTGCACACAAGACTATAGATACACACAGACACAATTAGGGACAACTGAAGACACATCTGGAGAGGAGTTAACTAATCAAACTAAACAAGAAAAGGAACATGACCAAATGACAGACAAAACGAAACCAAAACACAATAATATTACCCTTTAAATGCTAAATATAAAAGTACAACTGCATGGCATTTTATTAAGTACATACATTTTTATAGTATACTGAGCATGAAATAAATGTCATTCAAATACATTTAAGTACATTTATTTTTCACAAGGCATTAGATTGCTAAGCATCAGATTGCTCACAAAATGTTTCTTCATTTAAGGTTTTCATGATCAAATCAGGGTGTCTGGTAGAATTCTGTGAAAACAAGCCTTATCTTTGCTCCTGTGAAACAGGAAGTGCTTGTTTAAGAGATTACTGCAGAAGATACCAGAGGTGTAAAGATGATCTGAAAACCTTACTTGAGTAATAGTACAGATACCTTGCAGCGAAACTTCTACTTCAATAGAAGTCACCAATTCCAAAACAACTTGAGTAAAAGTATTAAGAGTATCTGATTTTAACAGTATAAGTATAAATATTGTCTCTCTTATTTTTTGTGCATGTAAAGAATTTTAAATGGATATGAAAACATTAGTGAAGTAAAGCCTTTTTTAGGTTAAATATAATGTCAAGCAAACCATTTGTATTTCGTTTATAAAGAATGATAGCCTTATACATACAATTTGAAATTATTTGTGTTTTATTTATATTGTATAACTGTTTATTTTTCTTACATTCTTGTTTTGTTCTGAATACCATCAAATTTAAAATATTTGTTCTAGAGTGAGGGAAAGATCCAATAGTATACCTTACTTATATGTACTGAGTTTAAGTTACAGATCATTTTTGACGAGTAAAATGACTTACTTGCTGCTATGTTTAAGCCTTACTAAGAATATTCAGGTTGCCACAACAAAACTAATGACATTAATGTGCTAATGTGTTAATAACGTGCAAGAAAACTACAGAAGTGCATTTGCACGCTGACGGCGAGATTACTGAAACTGGGAAGAAGGATAGCAACTGCCACTGGATAAAGACTGATTGTTTCTACACAAAAATAATAAGGTAAGCTTAAAAATGTGTGTGTGTATGGAAAATACCAAAGTATAATTAAAGAACATGCCAAAAGTCGCCAAGATGAGCTATCAGCAGGTTATGAAGTCAATATTTAGGTGCCACTGATAATTTTTCTTTAATAGAGTAAATTGTTTAGGCCAACAGTAATCTTTTGCAGTGTTTTCGCTTAAATTTTATGACAATGTGATGCTTTAATCACTTTTCGGGTTAAAGTGTTTTTTATGGAACAAAAATTCTGCGTAAAGTAAAGTAAAAAAACTGCCAAGATTCGAAAAAACGCATTGCAATTAACAGTGCATGCATTTAAATGCATTGTATTTTCATTGCTTGCATTTTTATTTGCATTTGCACGTTTGAATATTTTTGCGTAGAAAAAATTAATCAATCAATTCATCTTCATCAACAGGCCTTTACAAACGACATGTGCAAACACACAACATTTTTGTTGTAAGATATTATTTTACGGCTGTGCTGTTAATCGAAATACTTTATACGCCCTTTCTTGATAATAATTATTAGTAATTATAATTAAAAGTAATTATGCGTGGCACACAGGTTACACGATTTTACCGATTTACACATAAGAGTTGGCTTAAACACAGATAGAGAGGAGACATAAAGTATTTTGATTAACAGCGCTTCACATTATACATTTAAGATTAATTAGCTTTGTCTTTAATTGGAAGAAGGAATAATAGGAAATTCTGCTTTTGAGTTGGTTTTATGACTGAGACCTCAGATAGATGTGTATAGAAATGTTCTTTCTTTCTTTCTGTAAAGCTTGCAGATATTCAGAAATAAATGTTGTCACAACACTTTTAACTGAAGAATTATTTTTCATATTTAAGACTACGGCCTACTCTGAACAGTGTCTCATCACACTGGAGGTAAGCTGTTTTATTAGCTGTTAGAGCCAGCAGTTTTGACTGCATAAACACTGCTACACTTTATTGACAATTTCAAATAATTTCTTGCGGATGCAGTACACCTGTAACAACTATATTTCTTGTATTTTTATTCCTTTATTTATTTTTCCAGATTTAAGAGGACATTTCAAATCCTGCAACCTCTAAAATGTATGTTGCTACTATAATTGTAGTGAATATTGTAAAATATACAATGATGACTTATTTATTGGAACTCTGACTAATATTTGTACTATATTTAAAAAAAATGTATGTTTAAAACTTACTTGTATCTTTTTTTTGATTCTAAAACCCAGATTTGATTTTGTCATTCATTTGTATTGAATATTTACTTGCAAGTCAATCGGTTTGCGTGCTTTTAGCAAGTAAACTAGACTGATGTTTAAATAAACAACTAAGAAATCCCAAGTTCCATGAGTTAGCAGAAGTTGTGTGTATATTTACTACACTAAATAAACATTTATAATTACAAATATCAATTCTTATTTGACTGTAGTTCAATTGGTTTGTGTGCTTTTTTTTTTAGGAGGGTTAACTAATTATATTTTACAGTGAAGCTATGATGTTTATGTTTACTAATATTTTAATAAACATATATATTTTATAAATGAATGTAGCATAATTGTTTGCATTTACATGGTTAGCTGGTGTTTTTTAAATTATCTTTCATGAAATAACTTCCTCTTTTTGACCGGGTTTTGTTCTCCATGTCGTAAACTCTAGGGGCGAGGCTTCTAAACCGGGGTGTTTTTAAAGATGTGATATTCAAATAAGTATAAATAAGTATAAGATGTGTGTGTTGTACTGTAGTTAGCATCAGTATAAAGTTTTAGAACATGTTTATAATGGGTTTGGGTGGATTGTTGTGATTCCTCTTTGTTTCACACACAAAAAAATGTCACGGTGGTCACCGGTGTTGAGCATGTTACTTTAAAAAAGTAATTAGTTATAGTTACTAGTTACTTTTCACAAACACTAACTGAGTTAGAAACTAATTTACATAATTATAAAACTAACTAACCAGTGAAAGTAACTATTGTGTAAAAAAAAAAAAATCACATGCCAAACTTGGATGCCAACAATATTAAATGTTAAGAGTGGGGGTGTTTGTTTATCATTTAGTGTTTCTATAAAAAAATGGAGCAAAAAATACTATTCAATTCAATTCAAATTTATTTGTATAGCGCTTTTCATGATACACATCATTGCAAAGCAGCTTAACACCAAAGTAATGTTTACAGTATATGTAGTAGTAGCTTGTACATATAGATATGGCATAGATGTGAGGTAAAGATCAATTAATGACGTAATCGAACAGACAAGGAACATCATAAATTAAGTAGTGCTGTGTGTTGTTCCAGGGTTGGCAAAATACTACTACTACGAATTCTACTACTAACAATATAACACTCACACTAAGTATTAATAAGCTGCAGGGTTCATAAATAATAATCACGCAATATTTGTTTGCTTGAATTGATTTGCTGAAATCAAAACAAGGACAATAAGTGATCCAATAAGATTGTCATTAGCACATTAGTCCCGCCCACTACCGGAGAAAGCGGCAGTTATTTTGACGGGAAAATACAACAGAGAATATTGTTTACATGTAGCGCGTCAAGTCTGCGTGTCACGAAAGACTCTCTTGCTCTTTATCTTTCTTTGCATGTGTTGAGACGAATGGATGGTGACCCGTGCGCCTTCACAGGGTTTGTGGTAACTTGCCAAATACAGCTGTGCATCCAGTGAGGGCCTTGGAATGTGCTGTCCACTATAGATGACATCAGCAGCATAAAATGACTTGGCACAAACTGATTGTTGCCCACGCAGCTAATGAGCTTACTGCTTTACATTTCAATTTCTGGTTAATATCCACTCAAGTGTTTTGCCTCCACCTTCCCCAGCTCCACCTGTATAGATCTACTACACATTTTATATGCTGTTTGTGCAGCAGTATGTCTGTAATACACAGCACCTTCGTAGCAGCAGCAACAATCTACAACATCAGCAATAACCAGCCGTAACAAAGACCAAATACATTAGACACTCTCAACTCCATCACCAGGCTAAAATCTTCAGATTTGTCATGACTGAACCATTTTATTCTCACATGGCTGCAGTGACATTTTACAACGCAGTTTTGTCAGTGTTTATTGAAATTGCACAGTAAATTATTTAACGTCGACAATTAACAAAGGATTAAAAACTGCAGAGTCATGAAAAGAAAAACCAAAGAGAAAGGTGTAATGCAACAGTTGATGCACATGAGATACACGGACACACATCAGTTAATGCCATGACTTCAGCATATCAGATATCAGACAGTGGACATCTGGCATTACAGCTTCTGATGACGAAAGCCAGTGTGAATGACAGGGGATTGTTTGCTGTTTTTTGAAGATCTATGTTTTAAATGAGGCTATAAATCACACGTTAAGTAATTAACTAAACATTTTGGAGTACATAAGTGTGAATTTTTACATTGTCTTCTCAGGCAGTATTCACAGTCTTACTGGCACATGGATATCGCTGTTTTTTGAAAAGAGTGACTCATTTTACAGATGTCAATACCAGCCTCCATTCACCTCAGAACAAATCAACCTGACTGGTCAAGAACAGGTAAAGAAAGTGAACTCAACTACTAGTCATCAGTGTTTTCACTACATGCTCTTTCTTCCAAAAACTGCTAATACTACAGTATTTTAACATTTAAATGCTTTGTTAGCTACTACAGTTATCATATATTTAGTTACCTTCTGTTTTACCATAAAAAAAACATTTTATTTCTGTCTCTTGTGTAATTGCATGCTAATCTATTTTTTCTCTTCTTTGACAGTTATGGTTCAGTTTCACTGTGCTGAATGTACCTGTTTGTCCTTTAACTAATTATGTAACAGCCTACAATCTTCCAACTCCAACATATGGAGGAAATGAGTATTCAAAGACAGCTGAAATAGGTCAGAACAGCCAATGATTTTATCTTCTCTGTTCTTTGTGGCAAGACTTTGATAGTTTGATCTGTCTTATTAGAACCACATTGCATGTTGAGTTTCATTTGAGATCTACAGGCATTTCCTGAAATAGTGAAATAAGTTAAAAAACCCAAGCACACAGAATTTGAGAAGTCATTCATATCTGAACATAAACATGCAATGAAGTTTAATACTCACCGACTGTTCTCCTTCTTTGTTCGACCTGCTAGCTGAAGTTCAGTGGGATGTTGACATTTATTCAGAGCTTCATGGAGATAAAATAGTGGTGAGCTTCAATTCGAGTCATGTGGAAGACACACACAAGATTGGGCTGAGAACCAGAACACAGCTACTAAAAACTGTGGAGAAAGTGGTATGTTTCTCCTTAATAATTCATTTCATGCTAAAATGAATTCAAGTGAACATTGCAACACTGCACAGCACTCAAATAAGTCCAACTATTAGAAATACCTTTATTTATATCAAACCTTACATGATAAACTCACACGAGAAGCCATTCTGCATAAAGGCTTGATTTCAGGGGATTTATGTTTAAGTGCTTATATAGTGCACTGGCGGTTATTATAACTTGTTTTAAGTATAAACAAATAAACAATATATAAATAAGTGAGAAGAAATCTGTGGGTGCTGTCAGTATTTATGTCTTTGTCTTACAGCAATGCAAAGAATGTACGGTGGAGCTGGATTATATGGAAAACATGGGTCCCTGTGAAGACCTGATGATACAGGTAACCTGACCGATGTCTGTACATCATCCTCAAAATATTATATGCTTTATTAGCAAGCAGGGTAATCTGTAAATTACATAGAAAACCTGTAAATTTAAGGAAAAAAATCAAGGAATTTTGAAATGAATAGATAATTAAACAATTTAGATCACTTATTATATTATTATGAAGGGCTGGAAATGTCTGGAAAAAATTGGGGTCAAATACATGATTATACATATCACTATGTTGAAAATGAACAAGTTGAAATATTGAAAAAATAAAACCTTGTCATCGGATGAATGAAACTTTGTATCTTATACTAGGATACTGAGCTATTCTTGAATTCAACCTCCCAACTTTTGTCAGCAGACAGATTACACTTTCACAACAAATATAAAATATCATAATTCATCTGACAGGAGTGACCAAAACCTGAATCATTTCAACTAGGTGAATGTGGCGAGGAGGTCATTTAGAGAGACAATTGAATCTTCAATTTAGTTCATCCACTGATCTATAATAGAGAAAAAAAAAATTATATATACACACACCTCTACACACACATACATATATAATCATTATATATAGATCAGTAAGTTCACCTCAACAAATTCAAAAGATAAAGGCTGTATTTGAATTATCTTTTTCATGATCAAAGACTGCAATAGGACAGTGCATGGCATTAGTACTGGAAAGATATTGTCTTGCTTACCTGCATTCTATTATTAATCCCGCAAAACATTTACAGTTGAAAATATTCTCATTCTCAAATGTTGCTGGATATAGGCTAAATAATGGCAGTGGATAAATTTCATTTCAGAGCATATTGTCTATATGCAAACTGATCAAAAATTGGGGAAATAAACTATAAAACTGAATAAAGAAGATAAGAAGTCTACTAACATAGGTCTGGTATTTCTTAATGGCAGATAAGATCTCAGAAGGAACAATGTGAAGCTGTTAAGGAAAACGAAACAAAAGTGGTCTGTCCAAGTGAGTATCTTATAACTCATCTTCACTCACTGCTCTGTTCACAACATCTTTGTGCTTACTCTCGGGATGTTTTATTCCAGAGAGATCTTATTTGAACATCGGTGTTGGATGTGTGCTGGCCCTTCTCTTCTTGCTTCTCTGTTGCTGCGTCATCTGTAAGTAAATCAGTTAATCAGCTTTAGTTATATAGCACTTCTATTAATGCAGTTTTGTCAAAGCACTGAGCAGTATAACATTTGGAGAATAGAGTGTCAATAATGTACACTGCTCAAAAAAATCAAATAAAAGGAACACTTAAACAACACAAAGTAACTCCAAGTCAATCACACTTCTGTGAAACTAAACTGCCCACTTATGAAGCAACACTGATTGACGATCAGTTTCACATGCTGTTGTGTGAATGAAATAGACAACAGGTGGAAATT
>JAUCMT010000154.1:13902625-13913213 GCA_032357475.1 Enteromius thamalakanensis | reverse complement strand
AAGTAAAAATCAAGCGTGAATTCAAACGTGATTTCAATACTTAACCTAATTGACAGTGGCTCCCAGATGACTGAAAATTGCATAATGACCCAAATATATACGTAAAAGAAAAAAAAAAAAGCTTTGAAATATATTTTTCCTCCCTATATGATAGCCCGACGGAGAGGGCTAAGATGGATTTTGGTAGCCCGACTGAAAGACACAATAGCCCCGGGACGTTAGTCTAGCGATTTTGCGAGCCCTATATCGTTTACACGACTGCAAGTCATTTCTGTCTCCACGTTAAGTTGCGATTTCTGTATGGCGCACGGCGCGGTTCTGCCACACACACGCAATATTAAACTGCCATAAATAGGAGTTCTGCATGTCTCTGTGTTAATGTATGGAGCAGACGTACAGTTTTGTTTATGTTAACTTACTAGCATACTGACCTGCCTGTGATGCTTTCAGTAAGGCTTTCACGTCTTGCGTCTTACTAAATGAGGACATAACTACAGTAGGTTACATGAATAACATCTCCAGAACTGCTCTGAGAGTTGCTTTAAGAGCATTTGACGGTTTCATTTGAGTAAATCTATCGTCATATCATGTACACACAGAACTGTAAAGGTATTCATGGCAAGCCATCAAAATAAACGTTCGGTTTGGACATGGCAGCCAAACCGACTGTTTGGCTGCTGTTGCTCAGTAGAATGTATGTAATAGGCTACTACAAAAAATATTAGAACAGTATTTCTACATAATACCCTTGTTTTACTTTTTATTACAAAATTATCAGAGGGGAAGAAATTATAAGGACATTCACCAGTGTAAAGGTAGCATAACAGAAGTGTATTTGAACTTTATTAAAACTAATTTGCACTGATTTATTGTGTTGGATATATTTTTATCCGTTCAGTGGCTCAGGAGATTAGGTTTTGAGTCTGTATAAATGTCAACAAGCTGGAAAAAAGTAGTGATAGAAATTATTTATATTGTTAGAAAAGATTTATATTTTGAATTAATGCTGTTCTTTTTGACTTTTTATTCATCAATGAATCCTCAAAAAATATTTTTTAGTTTGCAGTTTACAAAAGCAATATTTGGCAGCACAACTATTGCCAACATTGATAATTCTAATAATAAATCAGCATATTAGAATGATTTCTAAATTATTAGACTGGAGTAATGACCGAGGAAAATTCAGATATGCATTACAGGGAAAAAATTATATTTTAATATATAATAAAATAGAAACCATTATTTTATATTGTTATACAGTTCTGAAGAATGCTGTTTTTTCTTTATTTTTTTTTTTTAATTTCAATAAAATGCAGCCTTGAATTTCTGAAAGCATCCTCATTTTACAGCATTTTTACACGAGTGTCTAAAATTACAGTATTGTAGGTATTTTTTAAGCATCTTTGAGACGTTACCACAGTTCTTCTGGATTTAGAAGACTTTTGCACAGTACTATATATATATATATAATTTTTTTTTTAAACTATAAAATTGTGGGAGCGTGTTACATTTTCAAATCAGTTACTTTAAATTGTAATTATATGACCTTTTCTGATAAAATAAACAGGCTTGGTGAGCATAAGAGATGTCTTTCAAAAACATCTGACTAAAATCTGACTAACCCCAAATATTTGAATGGAAGATTAAGCATAATTTCCTGTTATATTCTGTGGTATTGTAATATGCTGGTATAAATAAAATGTATTAAATACATCCATGTATACTGACCTTGCTATTCCACATGTTGTACTGGAAATATCAATATGTATGTATTTGTATATTGAGTTAGTACGGGTGAGTAGTGAATGTGTGGTACTGTATATAGCTCCAGTGTTATTCTAAATGTTTGATAAGAGCACAAGACTCTGGTGGGTAGCAATGCCAGCAATGATTTGTCAGGATTCCAGTCTATTAAGATAATAAATGAGCTGTATTGTGTGCTCTGTTTGTGTCTGCAGCTTTACCTAATGGACATCCAGAGCGCCAGCTCAGTGGTGCTGCAGGCTTTGACCCAGGCCACCAGTCAGGACACAGCTGTGCTGAAGCCTGCAGAGGAGCAGCTTCGCCAATGGGAGACCCAGCCTGGCTTCTACTCAGTGCTGCTGGTGAGAATCTGCTACATACAGCCACAATATGAGCAGTTTAGTGGTGCAATAGTACAAAGTACAAGTGGGAATCGTATTTTAATTTTTTTCTTTCATAATACATGTCAGCTGGGGCTCGTGGCATGTCAAAAATATCAGTTACAGGTGTTTGTATGTTTAAAATCTAGTCAGATTTGTTTAGGTTTTTTCTTAAATCAGGTATTACTTAACAAAAGCTAGATTTGTACTGGTGCCAGACTTGTGATGGACATTGATTTGTTTTAAAAAACCTTAAATGTTGATGTGTGTCCAAGTCATTGTATTTTTGAGTCACTAAATTGTTTATGATTTTGGTAATATCGCTCACCCCTAAAGCTAGACACCACAAGACTCTGCATAGCAATTACTTTGCCCTCAGAGACATTAAATAATCATCTTGGCTTGAGTACAGACAACCGCGGCACAAAAGTCTGGTCCATTTCATCCATCTTCTCTTTCTAACCTGCTGCACATTTCCACTGAGGATAGAGCAATAATGTGGTCATTTCTGTTGTGCAATAACTTAAATGGAAACGCACACACACACCTACTGTATATTGAGCACATAATTTACATACACACCAGTAAACTGATAACTTCCAAATATCAGCTTATTAAAAGAATCAGTTTTCCGTGTTTACCTGCACATCAGTAAGCTGACAACACAAGTAAGCTGCGTTTACACATCCTTATTGATAAAAATCAGGTTATTTCCCTGTATTGTAGTCAAAATATAATCATTTGTTTGTATCTGACTCTGAGTATTCTATACATTATTTGTGGCGTTACAAGCTTTCAACATGTCAGCGGCAAACACAGCTTGTGTATTATTCTCTCATGCAGTTATATATTCAGCGTTTTGGTTGAAACACTTCTGCTTCTTTACTGTAAAAACTTTGCTCTGTCTAGAGACGCGATGTGTTCCTGTCACACATGCACACTTCAATAAGTTGACAGAAAGCAGGTTATTGTGTTAAAATGCAGCATAAAAAAGAGGCCAAAGAAAACTTTGTGGTGACCGGTTTATGCTGATACTGTTTATGACTTGACTCAGATAAAAGAAAACAGTATACCGTTTTTCATGTGTGTTTTGGACTTAAGAATAATCAGCTTTGGAGCACACGTGTAAACGTGCTCGATGTTATCAAAGTGTGACTAATAACACTAAATAGAATTCGGAAGGGGGAAAAAAATCGCTCTTACTGGTGTTTGTGGTTTTCTTGCCAGAATTATGTTTTTGATGTAAGTATGATGTCATTAATGAATTAAAGGGATATTAACAATATTGATATGATAAAGTAATATTAAAATATAGTTATTCAGCATTTCAACAAGGGATGTTTACCCAAAAATGAAAATTACTAATTACTTTCCCTCATGTCCTTCCAAACCCTTAAGACTATTGTTGATCTTTGGAAGACAGATTAAGATGGTTTAGCCACTTGGGCTATTTAATTGATGTCCTTCTGCTTTTCTGGGTCTTGATTGTTGTAGTTGCATTGCTGTATATTCATGATAGATCTCAGATTTCATCAAAAATATCTTTATTTGTGTTCTGAAGATTAACTTATAAGTTTGGAACCACATGAGTAAATAATGACAGAACTCCAATTATCTGAATAATAAATGAACAGTTTTTAGTTTGTTAAAAGGCAAAATTATATTTTTAATTATATATTATTATTTAATTATATAATTATATTTTTTCTTTTTTTATTGTGAAAATTAATTTATCAGTGAAAAGGTTTTTATATTTATATTAATATTTATTTTCCTAAATATGTCAAGGCATATGATTGGCATATGAAAATGTAGAAATGACCCTTGTGGTTTTTTGGCCGCTGGGCCGTGACATTGAGGGAGAGTTTGTTGGAGGCTGATCCACCTGAGCTGTGGGCTGACATCCTCACCAGATGGCCATTAGCTGTCATGACTCATTTTGCAATTCATGCCATGCCACTGTTTTATTTATGAGTACTTTTCTTGCAAAATATAATAAGAAATTAAGCTTTTTAGACCAATGAAGTATGCAGCAGTTCTTAAGGGATGTCATGTGCTGCCAGTGATGACGAACCGAACAACACTGATCTAAGTGGTCCAGAAGGGCATTGGTTTTGCATACTGAATCCGAATCATTTTCATAATAATATGCAATTCATGCAATTTATTTTTTCGTCCTCTGCACTGGCATATGAGCTAATTTATTTGAAATGTGAAATTAATATTTTAAACTTCATACTGGTTGCGGATGAATTAGTAATGACCTTTGAGCTGCAAGAGGTTAAAGGCTTCCGAATGCAGGGCGAATAATTCTGATATATGTCATGGCTTATCTCCTCACACACACACACACCATGAATTCTGTTTTTGTTTTCAGAAGTGAACTTTTCAAATATATATATATTTTTTTGTAAAATCTGGCCACCTTTCAGAGTCTGAACAAAGGCAGATGGGGAGGACATTTAAACCACTTTGTTGTGTTTACAGTGGAGACTGTGCTTTCCCGGGGCATGATATTTTCTGGTTTGGGCTTAAGTTTTCATTGGCAGGAGGAGCAGAAGGCTGATTAGGACTAGGGTCAGTACCAGTAAATAAAATTCCACCACTTTTAATGCTGTTCAATTCAATCCAATAGACTTCCCATGTTAAAATGCCCTTCTTTACAGCAGAAAAAAAAACATGTTTACAACCTGGTTCAAAAAATGGTTTTGGTCTATATAGCTAATATTCACAATTGAGGGGCTGATTTTTTTTTTAAAACTAATCTGTTTAAATTATATTAATTTGTATTGCTATAAATAAAGGTGACTCGACTTCTCTGTACTTCTCTGTACTGCAAATTCTGTTCAAGGTCTGCTATCTTTACTGAAGTAAAAATCTAGCATGTGATAATTATACTAAGCTCAAGAGTTAAGCTTTTGGAACACAATGAAAGGCAAATGCTTAATTTGAACTATAATTTTCAGTAATATTGTATGATACATAATTTAAGCATCAGTAAAAGGGTGATTTAAAAATAAATGGGATGTAAAGGGATTTTCTGTCTTCCCTAATCTGGCACTAAATAAATTAACCATAAAGAAAAAGGTCCAAAGAGATTATTTTATTTATTTATTTATTTTTTCAGAAAAATTATGTTCAAAGCAATGCAAGGAGACAATATTGAACTTTGTCCACCAGCACAAAATATTTTTATTTTGTTTGTTGGCTAAAGGTTATTAGAATAAACACCAGTTTATTTTTGACCCATTGGTGGCGTTAAAGAGTTTAAAATACAGACCCTAAATTGTAATAAGTCATCCAACGTTGATCCTTAGGGATTCTCTGAGATTTTCCAAATGAATGGTACAGTTACAAATGGGTGCAAACTGAGAGTACAGATGAAGAAATGGTGGTCACAGTTCATCAGACTTAAAAAAAACAACACCTCCTCCTACACTGCCTTAGGCCAGCTCTGTACTTTTGACGTCCCTATTCAGAACAAACCAAATCTTCAGGATTTGCAGCAATGCCAGTTTCTGCTCTTGTGGTTGTGTATGACTAAATCTTCTCTTTGCTCTTTTACAAAATGAGGTGTCTGTGGACCCTCAGGCCTGGCCAGTACAACCCCTCTCGTCCCCTGAGGGGGGCTCAGCAGCGCTTGTGTTGTCATACAGCACTGGCTATGGTGGTGTAGATGTCCTCTCAAATCCTTTAAGCCTTCAAACTTGGCACAGACTCCTTCGTTATTGAGGTTTAGCATGAAATAGGATTGCAAAGGAACGGAACACAATCCTACGTATCGGCAGCCTTTTTTCCTTCAATGATTTCGACTTCGACTGCAGGGCTATAAGAATGTCTGTCACGTCCCATCAGCCTCTCTTATCTGTTTGTATTTGAGCCAACCTGCTGTCACTCGGTCTGTCACCCAAAAAAATCAGCCTGATTTGTATGGACTCGCATTTAGCTTATTCGTCTTCCCAAATGGTGCTTTCACTGACCTTGAGGTGAATTAGACGGAGGCGAGGAGTCAGTGTTTTTTTGAGTCATGTTTACTTGTCAGCTGTCTATTGATACGATATTCACCTGTCACATTTTGAAAGTAGCGAGTCTCTGTTTGCGTCACAGAGCCACCCTCTCTGCTCTTGTTTTTGCAATGCGACCGAGATTTCTTCTTTAAGATTATCCTCGGTAATTTATTACCCCTTGCTCATCGTCTTCTGTAGGAAATGGGTCTCTGTATGAACTCTTATCTGGCAGAGTGGAATGAGCCCTGGTCTTTGAGCAGCCGAGTGCGAAGGTTTGGGGGTTTGGTGGCCCTGCGTCAGAGCCTGGAGGAGATGCTCCCTCTTGAACGCAGCTGCTACTACATATTTATCAATGAGCATTAGCTTTCCTTGGCCTGCTTCTGGCTCCCCACGCTCTTATTCCGGACATGACATGCTGGATTAAACCCCGAAACTCACTCCACTGTGGAATAGCCTTTAATTATTCAGTGTTAGACCTAAGCTTTGCTAACCTAACTTGCTTCACCTCACCTCAGGAAATGCCATCTTCTTTTATTGTACATTGTTGCATATTTTTCTGTACATTCTGTGCCACTAGTGACATCAAAAAATTGCTTACAACTTATTTATTTTTAAATAAGACTCTCCCCTTCATCTGTTAGTTGTTGAAAGAAAAGAAAAAGCATGGTAAAACAAATATTCATAAATTGAAAAAAGGACTTGTACTCTCTTGTTAATTTTTGTTTTTTAAATAAATGATTAATAAATCAGCAAGGATGCAAGGAAATTAATTGACAGTGACAGTAAAGACATTTGTATTATTAAATAAAATATATATATATATATATTCTTTATTTCCACAGAAATATTAAACAGTGCAACTATTTTCAGTGCTAAAAAATAAATAATTCTTGAGCACCAAATTAGCATATTAGAATTATTTCTGAGAGGTCATGTGATGCTGAACATTGCCATCAAATTCCGTTTTGAAGTATATTAAAATATAAAACAGTTCAAAATGCATTACCAACCCCAAAATTGTTGCAATCCATATGTTGGATTATACTAGGCTACTTAAAGAATAAAGTATTACAATTCAACTTTTCACTTCAACCTAAAGTTTGATTGGTTTTTGGGTTTGTAGGTTGATTTCTCACTCTTTCTCTTTGGTCTTGTTCAGAGCATCTTCAATAATCACATGCTGGACATCAATGTGAGATGGCTAGCTGTCCTTTATTTCAAGAATGGTATCGATCGCTACTGGAGAAGAGTTGCACCCCAGTAAGTACATCTGATTCTTCATCGCCATTTCTAGACTTTTCTATCAAGCTTGTTTCTTTAACTGAGAGATGAACATTATGTTCCTTTCAGAAATGTCTTTATCGCCCCCATAGTACCATTATCACATTTATGTCAAAGCAGACCAGAAAATCTCAGTCTAACAACTAATAACAGCCCATTGAGAAAATCAGGGTCTAATGTAAAATTACTTTGTTTTTTGGTTACAGTGGTTTGTGCGTTTTTGACGTAGCTAAATTAGTGTCATTTGTAACAGAATGATAAAATAAAATAAAAAATCAGGTTCCATTAAAAATGTTTCCTTTGAAATGCTTTTTGTTTTTTATTAGAACGCCCAGAATTAACTAACCTTTTATAATCTATAGTCATATTTATTTAGCAACACAGCATTTTGTCTTTGTTCCCTAATTGTAAATGCAAAACACTGCATAAATGCAGTGGGATATATCATTTCTGCCACTGTTGTTTGCTTCATCCTGTCTTTTAGTTGTTTCATTACTTTGACATTTTATCAAGCTGGCATTTCATTGTTGAATATGAAACTATAACAGGTATTGATTTTATTGGAATGATCTACATTACAAAGTATTTAACGAGGTTATATGCTATTTTTGCTTCATTTGCAATGAATTTCATAAAAGGTTTCTTAAACATTAAAAATTCTGAATAATCTCATAACTTAAGCGGTTGTCAGACGACAGCAGTCAAGTTAACAGAGCCTCAGACGATATGATGTACAAAGTGTTGTTTCTCAGGACATCTGTTTCAGTGTTTTCTGTCAGGTCGAATTAGGGGTGGGCGATATGAAACAAATATCATATCACAATTTTTTCTGGGGAAATCACGATATGTATCCCGATTCTTTTTTGAGAGGTCGGGGTGGGCAATATGGCAAAAATATAATCTTATGATTTTTTTTTTTTTTAAATCTTGATTCTTGATTTTACTATTTTGCAAGTTGTCTGAGCAGAACAGACAAACTATTTTTCCTTTTTTAATCAAAACAAAGCCTTTCAAGGTAATAAAATATAAAATAAAGAATAGCAGATATTTAAGCCAAAATTAGCAAAGATAAAAATTGTTGTCATTTTATCTTTGTTATTCTAATAGATACACATTACAAATTAACATAATATGAATAAAACAAACCGTGCTTTTATTTTTCAGGAAGAGTAGTTGTATTCAGCAGTATTGAATTAACAAACATGAAAGGTGAAACACTATATTCTTCTACACTTCCAGGGCTGGACTGGGAGTAAAAATCGGCCCTGGCATTTTATGGTCCATTTTATGGCCCACCACCACATATAAGCCTACCATATACAGCTCTGGAAAAAAATTAGAGATCGCAGTTTCTTTTGGGTTTTATTTTTAAAACTATAAATCTAACTTATAGATAACAATTCATGTTTGTTAAATTTTTTTGTGAACTGTCTTGAAATTTTAAGGATGGAAGCAACTGAATCCTTGTGCCATTTTTTTCTTGATTCAGAAGCTTTCTTTTCACTGTTTTCGCCTATTCACATGTTTGTTTATTTTTACATTTATAATTACATTTGAAAGACTTCTAACATTTTATACCATCTAACTGGTCACACTGCAAGAGGATAGTGTTAATTATAGCAGTGCTTTTTACACTTTTCACATGCAATACAATCGGATTGGGTGCTCACCAAACAAGTACCTCATTAAACAGAATGAAGTATGTTTGTGTAGAAATTTAACAAAGACTGGCATGAAATGCTTGTCATACTCAAAGAGATTTCAATTCAATTTAGGAGTAAATTACAGTGGTCTCTTATTTTTTTCCAGATATATATATGTGTGTGCTGAAACTGAAAAAAGAGCAAACCCCCCCAACCCCATACATGCAGATTACATTCTGCATGATAAAATATATAGAATGCACATAGATTCTCATTGTGTACATTTTATTTATTTATTTTATTTATATAATACAACATTATTACAGTAGTAAACTATGTTTATACTTGTGAAGACGAGAGGGGAGTATACAATACTAGATTTTTTTGAATCTAGCCAGCAAGCACATGCATAATATAAATGCATCGTAACCTTTAACCTACCATGCTGTGTGACCATAGGCTATATAATATGAAGAAATGTTTATAAATTACATTGTTTAATTTACATGCATCAGCACACTCAGCAGATTAAATGAAAATAGAATTTTTTTATAATATATTTTGCCTAGCTGACAAGGATCACTCGATTTCTGTGTGTCAAACTGAAATGCAGTTACACCGCGGGTTTTTTAACAAGCAAATGTGTGGACTGTGTGCATCATTAAAAATGACATGTTAACACTGCTGTGGTGATGTATTATATGAACATTCATATACATACTAGTGTTTATTTAATAAAGACAACATTGCACTTATTCAAACAACAAGATATATTACCGTTACAAGACGAATACGTTCATCTGCTTCTGCTCTATTACTTCATGGCGCTCAGGGGCGGAGTTGTGAAGCATTTAAACTAGATTAATTCTAGCGTTCACGTATTCTACAGTCGTGGCGCGCGCAGGCATTAATTAGGACAGGTTAGATTCCTCCGTTTCCCCTTTATGCGAGGTTCTGTTATTAAGCTCCTTACACTTTGCTGCTTTCACTTGTAGGCTTTTGCGTCTTTTCTCCCGCAGCTTCTCTGCACCCCCCTTGCTCTTTTCTGGTTTATACATTGTTATAGACGGACGATATGTGATTGCTGAGCCGTTGCAAGGGGGAGGGTGCATCTGACCTCTTCGGCTGTAATTGGTCCAACCCAGAGTCAATCATGACCAATCCGCCACCTTTAATAGTTTATAACGTTACCAAAAAAAAAAAAAATGTTTTTGCTTATACTCTTTGTCGGTAACAAAACAGCGTAAAAACTGTATGGAAACTTGGCTACTGAGGTGAATGTATGTTGCGTTATACAGCAAATTGAGATGGAGATGATCAAAAGCACAATACTACAATATTCCTTGAAAAGCAGATCGTGAAGAATTTTTTTTCGTCCACGATAAAAATCGTCATATCGCCCACCCCCAGTTTGTATGTTGCGTATGTTCTAGTTCTTCAGAAATACTGCTTACAGTTAGGGTTGCAAAGGGGCGGAAAATTTCCGGTAAATTTCCGGAAAGTTTCCGGAAAATTTCCATGGTAAGTTAAGCTT
>JAUCMT010000154.1:13881888-13893698 GCA_032357475.1 Enteromius thamalakanensis | reverse complement strand
TCAGGTAAGGATGTATATAATACCTTCAGAAAAGCATCCGTTGGCATTCTAATACCAGCACATCTACTATATTATATAGTCATATTAGTAGTATTGTGCGGTTTACAAAATGATTTTCATTGGAAAACACTTTGGAATGGCTGTTCATTGGAGAATGCTGCACTTTCCAGTCAGACAGTGTCTAACCGGACCATGCTGTATGCCTTGCTTTTGTTTCGTTTGAAATTTGCTTTTGTTTAGTTTAGTTTTGCCTTGACAAGGTCTTTTGGTGACTTTGAGGTCTTTGATTTTTGCTTTGGTTTCGTTATGACAAGACTTTTTTCAAGATTTGTCTAGACTTGACAGGACTGTTTTGTTTTTTCTTCTGTTTGTTTTTGTCTTGACAAGACTGTTGGTTTGGTTTAAGGGTTTTTTTTTGTTCAACTTCAGTTTTTTTTTTTTTTTTTCAGTGTTTTTTTTTTTTTTTTAAGAACTTATATTCTTCATTTTAAACCATTTTTCCCGGTCCATTCCGAAAGCATTGTTTTTTCATCTTTAATGTATATGTAAGTTCTTCCATCACCAATATTTTAAATATATTTATAATAGGGCTGTCAAGTGATTACATTTTTAATCAAATTAATCAGAATTTTCAGTGGACTAATCTGGATTAATCACTATTTGCAACTACACCTCAATCCTAACCCTTTTTTTTCTGAAAAGCATACCAAAAGATGAATAACAGGACACAAATGCATAATTTTCATATTATGTCTGTTTATTAACACAGCCTTTGTGTTTGCAATAACACTCTTTTACCTTTAGCCTTGACCCAAAGCATTCACAAAAAAATAAAATGCACAAAAACACATAATTTACACGAGTTTTTGGCCAAACTTCAAAAAGGTCTGTTAAATTATTAAAACTAGAGGCATTTGTTAGCTTTAGGAGTAGTTTTTCAATTCAATTATTCAATCCAAATACACTTTATTGCTGGAATTCTTTCCAAATTTTGTCTTGGATCTCAAAGCTTAGCCTATTCAATCTAGCATCTGCATGCAAAGCATTCTGTTGCATGGCAAAATATTATATTTCTTATACCAAATGTGAGAAGCGTCAGACATCGTTTTTTCTTACAGGCTGTGCTATTTTTTTATATACACATATTGAAAACTTTGCTCAAGTTTGTGTAAACTATAATAAGGCAGTCACATAAACAAAGTATGCTGGCAATGACAAATCAAAGCACATTGTGTTCTTAAAAGAACACTGGAAAATAAAACAGAAATAAGATGCTTGACCGTATCCTACTGCAGTACAAGCCACCGCTGTGCGCGACAAACGCTGCCAGTATAAAAGCAAAATCAGCGCGCGTGCTGCTTCTACTCTGCATACGCGCCACTCACGCCCTGCAGATGCGTGCAGTGTGAAATGGGGTGAAAAAAAAACGATATTGCAATATATTGTTATGCCCTCTGTCGCAATAAATAATCAATACACTAACGGCTAATATCGATATTTTAGTACAACACAAAATGATTAATTTACCCGTTGTCAGTGTCACAGTCACTACCCAATATCTACCATTCTGTGGCGCTGGGGAGCTGTTCGAGTAAATAGGGGTAAAGTGCCGCAAACAGTGGCCGGTGAAGAATGCAAGTTAACTAACAACAACGGAGAAGAAGTGCAGAGAATGGCGGAAAATGATAAATAACAAATCAAAGACCCACCCGACAAGTTTCCACTCTAAAGTGTTGAGACACTTTGGGTTTTACGAGACAGTCGACGGAAAGGCACTGAATAAAGACTATGCAATCTGCAAGAACTGCTTTGCAAAGATAAAATATAACAGCAACACTACGAATCGGCAAATGCACCTCGTTCGCTATCACGGTGAACTACTCTCAGGTGATAATGAGGGCAAACCAAGTCAGCCGACAATCACTACTGCATGTTTTTTAATGTCCATGCACTTTTATCTGTCTAGCAGTACAGTGTTTACATTTAAGACCAGTCGACAGTGAGTTATTATGCAAATGGATATTTCTTTGCACAATGTTGGAAATGTTGGCATTAATAAATGCATAAGATTTCCTTATTCCTTATTTTTCTTTTTCAGTCACGTATATCGTGATATACCGTTGATGAAATTTCTTCCAATATATTCAATATCGTAGATATCGTGAATCGTGATATTATCATTATCGTGGGCCACATATCGCCACTGAATTGAATCGTGAGTTACCTGTCTTGTCCCACCCCTAGGGTGAAACCGGCGTCAGTCCCAATGGTTGTCGCTTTGCCCTCGATGTCCCACTTGCGTGGAACAGACAGGGAATGTTTTTTTACAAGCCTCCGCAAAATTACACTCCTTTTAATATAGTCAGCGCAGTAGACTTCAGTTCCCACGTGTCACTGATGCAATGTGCAGTTACTCCAAGGTAATTGTTGTCCCACTTTCCTGACAAATAATTTGTCACACTGTGCATGTGTGAAATGCTGTGTTAAATAAATTGACATAATTAACGGCAAAAAATAATTAACGTCGTTAATGCGTTATTTTTGACAGCCCTAATTTTATATTAATCTGTGATAGTTTTTTTTTCTGCATTTGGAACTGCATTAGGCACCGCCCACTTTGGATCACCCAAAACAAATGATATAATATCAAGTGCATATTCATTCTAATGATATGAAGGCTAATCATCATGGCAGCAGGAGCAGGACACTGTCAAGCGTGAACATTTACACCATTCAAGTTAGACCAACATTTTAAAAACTTTCCCTGACCTCAATTTTGGGTGAGGGCAGCCTGCACCGAAAGAGCTCCTCATCCTCACTGCTCATGTTCAATTCTGATTATTTTCTCTGTCGGTTTTCGGAAGTTGACGCAGAAGTTGATGTCAGCCACACACATTTGTTGGGAAAGAAATGCTGCGAATTCATTGCTTGACTATAAATTCATAGTAAAGGTGAAATGTTCAAGTTTCTACCGATAGGTTTCGTTTAGTTTTTAACTTATTTTACTGTGCCCGATTAGTTGGAGCAGAAGGAAATAATTAGTTTGTACTGACCTCTCCATTTGACCTGTAGCATTACATAAGCTGCTGCTTCTGTTAATGGTCATGTTTTGTGCTGCGTCCTCAATGTGCTCAGTAATGATTGGATTATGCAGAATTCATTATGACATTGTTATATCTTAAGGTTATAAGAATAAGAACTCTATTTTGCAATTACTATACATTCTTAAGTAATTGATATGCTTCTATTACTGAACATAATTTAAATATGTGCACTCTTGAGTGGTTATTACTGCTGTATTTTCGTTCTGGCATTTGGTAATTGCTGATCATTTCACCTGTTGCTACTAGGCTGTGTTAGCAAGTCCATGTCATACCACATAAATGCACAAATAACAACAAAAACCCTAATGCTGTTGGAGAGGGTTTTTTTCAAATGTGTTTCACTGTCACTGTTACACATCATTTGCTCTCATGATAACTATCATTTGCCACCTGGTCTTTCTAACAGTTGCTACATTTGCACTACAAATGGCAAATAACTGTTTTCAGCCTTTTGGCAAATGTAAACAGCATTTGCAGTGGAGATCAAAATTTCAATACTAATTGTGCCGAAAGTGGCGTCTTTGCAGATGCACAAATTGGACACCTCTTGCATATTGTACAGATGGTCTTTCATCTGTAAAATGAGGATGTTGACGTCTTTCAGAACAAGAACATTTGCAGTATATCAAATGGCAGTGTGCTGATTGAGGTAGAAGAACTCTGGGCTTTTGTTGCTTCTGAAAAAGCTGTTTTTAAAAGCAAGGATAATAAATCAGCCGTGTGCGATGGTGTCTTAAATGAGGAGGCTCTTGGAGATTTTCTTTTTTTATGATGTTGCAGTTAAATGCGAGGTTTAGATAGAAAATCTGTAAATATTAGTTTATTTATTTTAAAGGAATAATAATTCTTAATTCTTCTCGTGATTGATTTAAACTGAATTCAATTATTTTTAGTTTAGGGAAAGTTTTAGGATACCTAAATGCTGTACTGTAGTGTCAGATTTTTTTTTAAAGGCCACACTAATTTGGATGAAAAATAAAAACAGTATTGTGAAATATTATTGCAATTTAAAATAAGTTTTTTATTTAAATATATTTCAAATGTAATTTATTCCTGCTTTGGCCAAAAAAAAGAAGAAAAAAATAAAATAAAAATAATATATATATATATATATATTTGTATATATATATATATGTATATATAATTTTTTTTTATCTAAAAGTATTATTTATACATTTAGTTATTTTTATTATTTTATTATTTTTACATTTATTTTATTTTTTTTTTTGAGGAGATTCTGACTTTAGACAATGCCCTTCAATAAATGCAGTTGTCTGCAATGCAGTGTGCAAACCCAAATGGGAATTTGTGATGTATAGAATTCCCCAGGTCACTTTTCAATATATAGAAATGCTTTGTGTTATTGTCCTATCCAATGCTGACACATTCTTGTTCCTGCATTCCCCAGCCTTCAGTTCACTAGATGCCCTGCCTGTGGCGACAGGTCAGGTGTGTGTTTGTGCCTTCTGCAACCCTGTGGCTATTGCAGTGGTGTAAATGATGTGGCACATGTGCAAGACGTAAGAATGTCTAGGGAAATACAGTGTACTGTGATCACAGTCTCCTGTCTTACACCATCACTGACAACAGATTAATATGATCCTGTTGAATATGATTTGACAGAAGAAACCATTCTGTGACCTCAATCGCGAGTCATTAATGATTGCTTGTAAGAAGGTGTGTGATACGAATACAGATGTTGTTTTTATGCGAAATATAATTCAATAAATATGGATATTGCTGCTGCTTTGTGATCTTGTGTGTGGAAACCTACAGAAACGGCAGTATAAACAGTAATGCAACACCTTTGAGTTCTGATGTAATGTGTAGAAATGCAGGCTAAAGTTAACCATCGATTAATTACTCTACTTTTTGGTTCTTCTATACTAAAACTTATCTTTAAAACACTGAAGACATTTATTTTTTAAATTAAAGAAGTCTGATTTGCAGTAAAACAGTAATTTTGTATAATAACCGTTTTCTAATACATTGTATTTTAAAATGTAATTTATTTCTGTGATGTCACAGCAGGATTTTTAAGCATTATTACTCCAGTCTTAAGTGTCACATCATCCTTCAGAAATCATTCTGATTTGCTGCTCATGAAACATTACTTTTTATTATCAATGTTAAAAATAAGTGTTTTTTTTTGGAGAATTAAAAAGTTTGAAAGGATTTCAGAAACATAACAAATGCCTTTTTAACAAATACTGCCAGTGTAATGATTTGATTAGTTTAATGCTTTGTTGTGGAATAAAAGTATTAATAAAAAAAAATCTATAAAAGGCTGTAGTTAAAGTGATGTTTTTCAATATTCAGACTCACAGGGGACAAATTCATATATTTTAAGACATGGGGGTAAGTAAATGATGACAGATTTCTTTAAATATTTTGTCATGTACGTTTATGTATAGATTAAAATGTTAACCTTACGGTGTATTTTTAATTTCTTTTATTTTTGATTAGTAAAAAATAATCCTAGTACTAAAATAACTAGGTATTAGGCGACAGCTTAATGTTGGATACATTTGCAGCCATGCTACTTTTGACACCATTGTATATACATTCTGAACTTATTCATTGAATGTTTAACAAGACAGTGTCACACCAATCAGGCTTACAGACTTTTAAGAGGTTTTCATACCTCCGGTTTGTCATCCTGAGGTTTAAGCACCTCTTTTCACTAACCATTTGTTGAAAAGAGAAAAAATATTTTCACACCCATTTTTTCGCCCTCTTTGTGTAAAGTGCCATACCCTTTTGTCACACCCTTTAATGCATATAACACTTTACAGTGTTCTCTCTCTCTCTCTCTCTTTTTTTTCTATTCCGACTTTCTCTAAGATGTCCAGAAACAGGTCATAAATTTTCACTTTTCGTGCGCCTCTCATGGGCATTCAGCCAGGCACGTTACCATAGTGACAAGAAGGCCAAGCCCCAGTCAGTGCAGATGCGTGTCTGTTCCCGGTATGGACTGCAAATTGCTTTCTTTACAACCTCAGTGTGACACACACCTTCTGTAATATGCGAGTAGAATATGATGCTTTTCTCCATGCAGTGCATTTTAAGTTAATTTCTCAGTAACAGCTGCCTCAGTGAATTGTGCTTTACTCTTGATTGTAAGATAATTGTAGTGTCTTTCAAGTAGTCATTATTGTGTTATTTCTTCCCCTGAAAATGCCATTTATCATTATGAAAAGTCATTTATTATGCAGCTCATATATGTAATTAATGCTAATCTATCTTCATCTGCTATGCAAAACAGAACAAGTTTTTGTTCTTGTCAGACAGTTCCTCTGAAGTGCTCTTCAAGAAAAGCTCTACGTGCCGCAGTCTTTGATGACCTGCTTGCGTGCTCCCTGGTGTTTTGAGAATATCTTTAAATGAACCGTGGAAGATATTACTGCTGACGTCTCAGTGTCCTCGAGCTATGATGAAAAGTTTTTTTCTTTTCGGAGTGCTGGATGATTTTGTAATGTGAACTGAATCACCGATTTCTTCATACTCTAGCTTGTTTGGTTGGCCAGTTTGCATTAATTTCCAGAGATGTTTCTAGTTTTGCTGTCCCCATTATCAAGATTTATGCTGATGCTGTAATGCCTTTTAATAAATGAAGCTGTAAAAGAATCACTGCCCTTTAAAAAATATCTGGCTCCCGCTGTGTAAATATTGCTGTCATCTGTTTGTTATCGCAAAAAATAAACCCCTTCAGGTTTATAGATGGTTATGGCTTTTTACCAAATAAATAAATACATGCACATGGAAGTATCTTACTTATGAGATTATATGGGAACACTTCAGTTTAAAGACCAATTAACTCCATTTAAAGGAATAGTTCAGCCAAAAAATGTATATTCTGTTATTAATGACTCACGCGTAAGATCTTTGTTCATCTTCAGAACACAAGTTGAGATATTTTTGATCATTCTGAGAGCTCTCTGATCCTCCATAGACACCAAGGATCCTTACACAATCAAGGCTCAGAGCTGTAAGTCTCCTCCGCAGTATCACGCATGTAAACAACGTATGCAACACGTAATATGTTGTTTAGATTCAGATCAGAGTGTAAACAGTGTGTCCCCGTACAGTGCTGCTGACACAGAATTGTTTGACTGAAATCACATAATTGTCTTTATCTTATGTGTGTAGCCTATTTGATTTTATCAGACAATAGCTTGATTATAAATCAAGATTTTTTTTGCAGATTAACATCTTTAAAGGGAGAGCTGGTTATTTAGTCTTAACGGGTCACGTTTTAGTCACTATTTCATATTCATTCCATTATCTGACAACAGAAACAGTAAAATATATCAATTTTAGAAAAATGTAGAATTTAGCTGCATCAAAAGGCAGTAAACAAATGTAATTAACAAATAAAACACGTACAGCATGTTCAGAAGAAGGGAGCCGCCCTGTCTTGTGAAAAGGTAAACTGGCTTGTGTAAATTGCTCAGTTCAAATGATCGAGAATAATGGGAACCTGGAATCTGACATGAACAAGTTCTTTGAAACTTCAGAATTTGTTGAGTATGATTTTACTAATAATAAACATGTTTTTTAAATTTGCCTAAAGCATCCATATTTTTCCATGCCCATGTTGATTAGAGTATTAAAAACTTCAAACGTATTAAAACGTTTGGAAAAGAATGTGGGATTAAGTTGTGATTAATCATGAGTTAACTTATAATAATTCTGCGATTAATCACCATTAAATATTTGCAAAAATATTGGGTGAGTAAACAATATTTTAACAAAACTATTGTTTTTTTAATTTTTTATTCCAAGAATCAATTTATTTTGACTTTATTACTTTACAGACTATAAATGTTGTGTCCTCTGCTTTAAAACTAATTGCAGCATGGAATAAATATGAATAATGTACGTAAAAAGAGAGTACAACTTACCAAAATCTGGATCCTGTCATTAATAAAATTGCTCCATCAGTGTTTGAAATGTGCAAAGATGTCAGTAGAACAGCTTTTAAGCAATGTCACATACTATCACATTTACCTCAGAAAAACATATTCTGTGACCATAAACTCAAGTCAACTGAAAAAAATTAAATTTTTGCAAAGCATTTTGCAAACCATATGCACCATATAACATTTTTTTTTTTTTTTTTTTTTACTGTAAATCAGTCTTTAAATATCATTATTATTTCTGCAACTCCATTTAGTCAGACAGTAGGTTCTAGTCAGGTTCTCAAAAGCATACACAGGTCATGGAGTTCCCGACTTTAGATGTCAAAAAGTACATCAGGAATCATCAAAGAGCTGAGTAGGCCCAGGGGTGCAAGCAATATGAAAAATGTGAATTTCATGAGAAAATCACTTATGCACTGTAGAAGCATTGGAGACTAGCTTATCTGTCTGTGGTGCTAAAAGTGAAGTTAGCATAGTGGGTGGACCAAATCAAAGATGCACTGAAGCTGCAAAGACTTTAAGCACATCTGCCAAATAGTTAAATCGCGTCTTACCTCTGAACGCCTCCTAAGAAACTATCACCAAATGTTAATTTAGCCCCTGTTTTTGTGCTTCTGTTTATTTGTTTGTTTTTCAAGCTGGCATCAAGCATCTATAGTTTCGCTTGCTCTCTGTGGAATCATCACACGGACACATTCCTACAGCAGATCTACGCAGGAGACCAACAGGCTGCTCTTAGCTCCCTGGAGCGTACTCTGCTCTCTTTGAAAGGTACACACACACACACACACACAGTCAGTGCTGAAACACTCATAGCTTCGTAGAAAATTTCCCAGCCTACGCCTGCAGATTACAGACTTAAGTAGCTATACATAAAAGCACAGACACTGGTTGAGTTAATGTTGCAAGCACTCACTGCTCTCGGCTGAATAACTTTAGTAGCTTAAAGCTGTCTGCAATCAAACATGAACAGAGAGTCAGGAAAATATTTTGCTCATTTTAATTACTTGTGTGTTTGTTAGACAAACTCATTCAATCAACATTAATGTATTTTAATAGCCTGGGCCCGCCCATACTTCGGTTGACGCTACATTCTTTTCGCAAGCAAAGTTTGTCTGGCCAAGCTGCCGTTTAGAGCATTTCAGTTCCCAAAAAAAAAGGGAACCAATGAGAAACCAGCCCGGCACGACTGAGGCGACTGAGGGTGTAACGCGATGACGCAGCAGTTCTGTGTCTGAGAACCAATTCAAACATGGCGTGTATGGAGCAGCAACAATCGTTCGACTCTGCTGTTGCAGCCGTTTTGAGAAATTTCCATGAAAACGGAGCAAAAGTAAGTAAAGACATTTTCCTACTGCTTTAATGATGGTTAGGCTTCAGGTTCCGCCGCTATGCATACGTCGAGTGGTCTGATTGGTTGTAGATTCGTCCAGTAGTGTACAGAGGCATCTGATGCCCGCCTCACAGAAGGTGGGCAGTAAGGCAGCTTGGCCAGACTAAGTTCCTATGAGCTTAATAGTCACGGAAGCCAGGCTAGTATTTTAAACGATTTTTTGTTTAACCGGAAGAAGCAGGTGGTTGCACCCAAACAAAGGTGACTACCACTTAACATGTTAAAGAAACCGGAGAGCTTTCTGACCCTGCAAATGACGTCTTTATTAGAACGAAGTCATTTGTTCCATGAATTCAGTTGTGCCACTGATGTCAAATGGACTATTTTAACAATGTCCAAACTACATTTCTGGGTCTTGAACCTGATAGTTGCATTGCCGTCTATGCAAGCTCAGAAAGCTCTCGGATTTCATCAAAAATATCTTAATTTGTAATAAACGAAGGCCTTACAGGTGTGAAACGTTATGAGGGTGTGTAATTTATTTTTGAGTGAACTATACCTTTAAGGCTTTTTCTTCAGTCTCATTTAAAATACTTTATATATATATTAACACACACACACACACACACACTTTGTGTACAGCACTAAAATATGTTTTGTCGACAGATATATGGCATTTATTAAGTAACAGTTGTTGTTAATTTGTTTGTTCTACTTGCAGTTCTTCGGAAGCTTACTGTGCATGGATTCGTTGAGCCGCATAACAACATGGAAGTCATGGTAAGTTCTGCAATATTTCAAACAATAAAATATTATCTATCATCATTTATATATAATAGCAGAACAGTTTTTTTATTATATACAGTATTTACTTACTGCTTATTTAGATGTGATCTCAAAGTCAGGGCTGATGTTTTCTTGCGTTCACTTTTTAAATAGCTAACACACTTTTTGTAATCACGTCCATGCAAACTCATTAGGAAGCAAGACAGGTAAAATTATGAAAATCCAGTAGTTTGCAAGCAAAATCAACCTAAGGGTTATGATGTTGGAGTTCTGACATTGAAAATATATTATTGCATGTAAATGAGATGCTGATTCTGCAGTGGAAGATGGGGCTTGGGAGGGAAAAACAGGTCAATGTGAATATTTAATGCATTACATGTGTCCTGCGGTAATTGTGCACTAAACATTAGAATATCTTTCCTTGAAATACAACGTTTTGTGTTGACACATGCAAAATAATAGTGATTCATTTGTTCATTTTGTTGTATTTAAATGGGTTAAATGAAAGTTTTGTCACAACATAATCTGAAAGCGAGGAGAATTTGCCGGCACAGAGCACACGCTGAAGTGCAGCCAGCCTCTGCAGGAAGCCCATATGGTGCCTTCATCTCTTAATGCATCTGTGGGAGTTGGTTTAGCAGAGATAATTTTCACATTACAATGATGTGAGCCTTCCTAAACCTTAATGAGTCTTTGAGAAAAAACTGAAATTGGCAAGAAACAATGAGTCAATAAGAAAGTTTTGTAGCGTTGACAGTACGATGCAGAAAAGATTTCATGTAATAACTGTTACGCTGAGCTTTAAAATGTATTTGTTGGTCTCAAAGGACAGTTAGGATTGCTTCATATACACACATACTGTCTATATATAGTACACAGGAATGTCTATAGTAGCGCTGGGTGATATTTTTAATATTCACAGTCTATTCATATGAATTTAACATTCCTTATTTCTTCCCTTTCTGCTTCAAAGAAGATCCTATTTTTATTTCAAGTTTATATATTCAACCCTTGATCCAGCAGTCCATTTGTTAGACTGTCAAGACGACTGCGTCTTAGGAGCCTGTGCCACTGACATTTTGAATTTGAGCTTATTAGTTGCGGTAAAGAAAATGATGATGGCACCATTATTGATCCATTCTGGAGGTAAGACAACTCAAAAGAAAATATATATAATGAGCTGCTGTCTCCCGCTATCAATCAACTGCCAAGCTACAGAAACACGGTGTTCTCCCGGTAGGGCTGTAGCTGTCTTGTCTCTCTGGAGACTGGACTTTAATGTCATGTTTTTCTGCTCAAAGCCAGACCGTCAATGTCATAAAATATCCAACTTTTTCCCCAATCCTCTTCATCCTCAGTGCATCACTACTCTATCGTTATCAAACGTAAAACATCTTTAGTCTGCCTTTGACTGAAGTCCGGTGCCTGAAGTGGACTTCACACTGTGTTCAGTCACCAGTGAGATATCAGAGGGAGGAGATATTTTCCAAACTGCTAATGGATATAAGTGTGGGGGGTGGGGGGGTGTCTCTCCTCAAGCACCACCAGTGTGCAGCATCCACTTGGATGATTCGACGGCTGCCACAGAACAACGGCGCCAGTGCGCTCACCACACACCAGCTACAGGTGGAGAGGAGAGAGAGATACAGCCAATCAATGGATGGG
>JAUCMT010000154.1:13862059-13876345 GCA_032357475.1 Enteromius thamalakanensis | reverse complement strand
GCTACGATAGTGTGCGGGAATTGTTGCCTTGCTAATATGATCTATCTTGATCTAATTATCCGACGCACCTATTAATTACAGGTGTGCGATGGAGTTGCTTAACATAAGAAATGTTAACATTTACTCCAAAGAGCAAAAGAATAACTAAGTTTATAAAAATTATCCTGAGCAGCACTCCCTGCTGTCAGAAAAATCCCCCAACTCTTGCACATTCTTTGGTTTTCCAGCATCTTCTGCATATTTGAACCCTTTCCATCATTGAATGTATGATTTTGAGATCCGTTTTTTAACACTGAGGATAGATTAACAGTATAATATTAGTAATATAAGCTTATTTACATTAAATGTTATTTTCACATGTATTTTACTTAGTATTTTACTAGGGCTATCAATTCAGATATTTCATTAAAACTATTTGGTAATTAAAATTTATGAAGACAAATGATAAATGGGTTGTTGTACAATTAAAAGTATGTTCTTTATCATTTTTGCTGAAAAACATTATCTACCACAGACCTTAATATAATATACAAAAATGATAAAATCTCACAGGATGTTCTTTTCTAGGTTTTAGAACAACAGCCTGAACCGTGTTGTTTAATGATGACCATATATGGCTTACCCTGTCAAAAAGGAAGAGCACAGCATAACCTGAATGCATGAATTAGTGAGGTGAAAGTAGCTATGCCAACAGATGTACTACTCCTGAACTTGAAGTCAATAAGCTGCCCTTTCCTGTCAGTTAACTGAGCCCTGCTTGTGTTATGCCCAGAGATGCGCTGTACCTTCCGCAGTAATTTAACACTTAACACAGAATTTAACACAGAATTTAACACAGAAATGGGCTTCGCAAAGTACAGTTGGCCGTAATTTAAAATCTCTTGGTGTACTTTGCTAGTGTCATTTTCTAATCTATTTTGCCATGGTCCAGTGATTTGTCTCTGGCGTTGGGAATGCCAGTTTGTGATTCGTCCAGGGGTCCTGCTGTCAAGGTAGCGTAATTGCGATTAATTCAGTGACTCAGCAGCAGACGGAATGGTTCTGGCCTGTTGATGATCAACCCTTAGGAATAAAAGGTGTCTAGAGATGATAGAGGAGGTGAAATTATCTCTTTTAACGACCGGACCATGATTGGATCATGGATAGAGAGAATCTGAGGTGAGGTGTAACAACCAGGATACTGCTTGAATGTTAGAAGCTGTGGTTAAAGCTTAAAAGCTTCTTTTTTTTCTTACATGGAACATCCTTCCTGTTCTTGTTAATATGATCAAAATGAACGAGGACTGTTACTGACAAACTCCAAAATGACAGCCAAGCACTGAAAAGAATCATGAAAATGGTCAAAATTAATCTCACTGACTATAATTCAGTCACTACGCTCGCTAACATCCTACTGGAGTGGAAGATTATCAATGAATGATGATTGGTTTGCCAAAGTACTGTAATATTCTGCAGGAGTATGATGATTTTTTTTGTTTTGAAGCTTGACAGCCTCAGTCCTCCTTCAGTCTCATAATATTAAACAGAGTGGACAGGACATTCTTCAACACAGTTGTACGGTTCGTAATGACATAAAGATGAATAACTGGGTGAATTTTTATTTTTGGGTCAACCATCACTTTAAAGTGCATGATATACGTTGTGACAAATTGTGTTTAACATTGTGTCTTTCTTCAGCTGTGGAAGAGACAGGCGGTGACTCCTGGAAGTATAGCTTGCGGGTAAGCAACATCTCTTCCATAAAATGCTGATTTTATAACTACTATAATGTTCAAAGCTGTTTTTATGCATGTGGAACATTTCCATTTGCTTGTCTTTTGGTAAACCACCTTACAGAGAGATGTATTCCAAGGTCAGAGGAAGTGTCAGCAAATCCAAAGCGATTGAGTTTAAATGAATCGGCCTCATTTCTGTGGAATTTGCATAGGGGGGGCTGTGACTCCGCAGGGTCATTTGCTACTGCCTTCATTGATTTGCATTACATCTGGCTGCTTACTTAATGTGGCTTTTATGTCCTGGCTTTAAAATGACATTGGCTGACTAAACTTATAACCTCAAGCGAGAGTAGCGTTTTACATCACATTTATCATTTGCTCAGTGAAAGACGCCACTGTGGAGTCAGTTAACCTTCAGGTAATTTTCGAAAGGGAATGTCTTAATTATGTACAAGGCTTAAACAGTCTTTCTTGTCCTCTGATTGCAAATATTTGCAAGCAGTGTGAATGTTGCACGTCAGACAAAAGCAGTGGATCTCAACTCGTTAGTTGCAAACCTAAAATATGTGGCATGTCTGTTCTGCTTGTGTTATGGATAGCATGATACACAGTGCTAAATGCAAAGAATTAATTTGTTAACCATATAATAGGGCCTCCATATAATAGGAATGTAGGATAGCAAAGGTTTTTTTGTTTTTTTTTTTCCAAAAGAAGAAGAAAGAAAATGCTTGTCATCCATGTCAAAAATGTTTGTGTTCAGTTCAATTACGATATTTTGGCATAAATTTACTGTATTTGACAATAATTGTAGTAGAAGGTAGTAGCATGATTTTTCTGATGGGCCTAAAGGTTGCCATTTGAATTGCAATTTTTATTTGTAGGACTGCACATTGCCCCCTCATCCCCAAAGAAAAACTGAGATTATATATTAGTATGACTGTATAAAAATAATTGTAAGTATAAACAGCAACAGTAATACTACTGCCAATTATTATTCATTAATAAAATAAAATAGAAAACTAAATTAAAAAAAACACTTAAAATGTCAACTGAATAGTAAATAGTGCTATTATAATATTTCTCTGTATAAATAAATAAACAATTGAAAAAATAGTTTTCTTGAGTTCCCTGAAAGTAGCCCATAAGTAAAATGTAGTAGTAGTTAGGGAAGCCCGTTTCCACCACAAAATAAAACATTTTAAAAAAAATTTTAGCTCATAATTCTGACTTTTTATGTGATTGCGTGATACAAAATTAGAAATTCTAAATTTATCTGGCAATTCTGACTTTATATCTTCCAATTGAGAGAAAAAAAGTCAAAATTGCGAGTCATAAAGTCAGAAATTCGACTTGTGTGATATAAATTTGTGTGATATAAAGTCGCAATTGCGAGTTATAAAATAAAATTTTGAATGGAGAAAAAGACTGATATGTTCTCAAAATTGCGACAACGGCAATTACGAGATTCTGACTATAACTCGCAATTCTGACTTTATCTCTCCCAACTGCAAGAAAATAAGTCAGAATAGTGAAAGAAAAAATAACTTTTTTTTTTTATTTAGTGGCGGAAACAGGCTTCCATAAGTAGTAGTAATAATAGTAGTATTTATAGATGATGGTGATAATAATAATAATAATTTATTTGTTATTACAACTCTATTATAATACTACTCTTTGTGGTTTTTAAATGTTTAATTTAAGTTTAATGCTTTCAGGCTTTTATTTAGTGGGAAAAAACATGGGGGTCACAAAGGTTCTCTTTTGTTGACAATAATTGGTTTATAAGCGTTTCTCATTACAAGATTGGCAAGGTGGTTGGTGCTTGTTGCATTCCCAGTGCAATTCTAAGCGACCCAGACTCAGAGCAAAAGTAAAGATGAGTTGTTATAGAGCAGCGTTTACTGTGATCCGAGCCACTCCAGATGCTCGATCATCAGCTGCTGTGCCGTGCCTCACTCTGAATCATTATGTGCATATATTGAATTAATTATATCGCAACCTTTCCGATTTAATAATCGCACTAAGCCATACCGCAATGTTGGTTGATTAATTGTGCAACCCCTGTTTGATAGAAGCTAAATCTTTAAAGTCGTCCAAACCTCCAAGCCATAATAAAGTCATTTCTTTTGTGATCATCCAGAGTCAGTCCAGGCACCTGCCCTTATAGATTGAGTTCTGAACTGTATTGATCATGTCAGATTTCCTGAAGGCATAGAACATATGATTTGACATGTGTGGTGATTGTTGAGCTTGCCACACTTTGCAAAGGTGTGATATTTGACCTCCTTTATTCCCCCGTGAAGACAGTGTCCCAGCATGTAATAATAGATGCTGAAGGCCACAGAGTCAGGTCTTGCACCCTGACCCATTCTTTAATGCAAACTATTGATTGTGTTGGATAGCGATGGATACCACGGAAAGACCCAACGGTTTTACTTTGTTGTTTGTGTTTGTAGGTAAATGTTTGTGTTTAAATGTTGTTCCTGTATTGAATGCTTCCTTGTCACATCCTGTTCTCTTTGTTTTACTCAATATCTTTACAGCCATGCACAGAGGTGCTTTTCTTGGACATTTTTCACAACTACAGTCAAACGCTGACACCAGTGCTTCTTGAGATGGTGCAGAATCTTCAAGGTTGGATTTATCAGATTTTTTTAATAAACATTACGAACGAAATATATATATTATGTAGGGATAGAAATTGTATCAAATTAAATTAATCAGTTACAGTTGAGGTCAAAAGTTTACACCCCCTTTCAGAATCTGCGAAATGTTAATTATTTTACCATAACGAGGGATCATTAAAAAATTGCATGCTATTTTTAGTCCTGACCTGAAAAAGATATTTCACATAAAAGATTTTAACATATAGTCCACAAGAGAAAAATTATAGAATGACCTGAACTGTGTGCCGTTCTTCAGAAACAATTCTTCACCTCCCAGAAACATTTTTGTTTTTCCAGCATTTTTGTGTATTTAAACCCTTTCCAACAATGACTATATGGTTTTGAGATCCACCTTTTCACGCTGAGGACTATTCTATTACAAAATGTTTATTAAATGCATTAAGAGCTGGGAAGTGAAAATGTTTTGATTGTAAAGGCGAGGGTAAATGTAACTTATTTGGTCTTCTGGGAAACATGAATCATCTTCTGTAGCTTTTTAACGGCAGAACTAAATGGAGAAAAAAAAAGATACTTGGGCAAAATAAGAAAAATGGACACATCCCATTCTGTTCATAATTTTTCACCCCCCTCGGCTCTTAATGCAAGTAACTGTCACTTAACTAAAACCACAGCTGTAGATCATTTAGGCATGCACAGTATTAAAAATCAAGTGTATGTTAACTTTTGCACTGGGTCATTTTTATAAATTCAATTATTATTTTCTTTTGTGGACTATTGTTTGAGAACCATGGTTTTATTTAGATTTTTCAACTTTTAAAACATCTATTTATTTTTCTATATTTAGATTATAAAATGTAATATTTGATGTACATTTATGGTTATTGATTTCCACCCCTAACAAAATCCCAGCTGGATAAACAGCTTAAACAGGGTTGTTGGTTGGCTTCCAAGTCTTACCAAGATGGTCAGGCTGGTCTGTTTTAAATTTTGTAGAGTTGCTCTAACCAGGCAGACCAACTTAAACCAGCTACGACACAGTTTTTCCTGGTTTAATTTGTTGCTTTTTTCCTTTAGGGATGGATTTATTACACTTTATTAAAAAGAAAAAGCGAGCAGTGACTCCTGGCATTCAAGGACACAGTGAATGAATTAGACAAGGCAAAGCTTTTAACGTGCTGATTAAAGACTCGCTGATAAAACAAAACTCACTGGTAAAATGAACTGTCATTATGTTGTGATAAAAGAAATGTCACAACTGGAGCAGGAGTAGATGAGAAAACGGTGAAAAAGGTATTGAACTGAAAGTTCATTCAGGTCCCTTTTTATCTATAGTAATTAACATGTTAGCTCTTACGTCAAATATTTTGAAAAGCCAACAAAAGGGCAGTGCTGAAAATGTGCCCTGATGCCACATGGTTTTTAGAGAACCCCTTTTAGAAGTGTTTCAGCATGGAAGTACTGTCATTTCTAGCTTCCGGCTGACATTAGCTTAGAGTGGCTGGGTTGACACCAAATCACACGCCATGCCATCAGTTCTTTAAATCTCTTTTTATTATCAAATGAGGGATTTTCTCTACCTTTTTTTGTGAGGGGAAAAACTGAAACAGTCAACCAGGGTTCTACTTTATATGTGGAACATTTGATTGCAGCCTTGCAGGACAAATGTCACGTTTATAAAGCACGCTCCGCTTACAGCTGCTTAAAGCAATTAAGCTCGCACTCTCAGCCACATACAAGGACCGTCTGACGAGCGTTACGCTCTTATTGCTTTTGATCTGGCTCGCTAATTAATTGATGAATGACTTAAATGAGCTTTCCGTGCAAATGTGTTGATTTGAAATTTACTATCATGATTAAAT
Source organism: Enteromius thamalakanensis (assembly GCA_032357475.1). Taxonomy (NCBI): domain Eukaryota; kingdom Metazoa; phylum Chordata; class Actinopteri; order Cypriniformes; family Cyprinidae; genus Enteromius; species Enteromius thamalakanensis. The sequence continues at coordinate 13,870,144 of JAUCMT010000154.1, read as the reverse complement.
TAGGAAAATATTCTTATGGACATTCATAAGGATCGCTGAGTGTTTTGACATGGATTTCGAAAAGTCCATGTTTTATTAAAATGTTGTTGGCAGCCCTGCAAGTGCTATTTTTTGCAAATCGTGCGTCATTATAGTGTGAAGTCAATATCATTAGAAAAGCACACATTTAGACGATGATTCTGATAATGGCCCCTCAGTTAATTTCCTAGTAGTGTCATTGTCTTTTTCTCTTTAGCATTTCATGCGTTCTTATTATACTTGGACAATAAGGAGCGTCGCCGCCTCATTGTCGCTTTGGGAAGGCTAATTGTGATTGTTTAAGGGAATTGAGACAAAAGTTTTAGTCGTTTATGTTATTTTATCACACGCTCTGCCGCTTTTACTACGGTTTTCAAAGTGCTTGTTTGCAAAGTGGTTAAGCCACAATTATTACAGATGTGTGAAAGTTCTAGATGTTCTCTACTGGGCTGAAGCACATTGTGTGCAGGATGTGAAAGGAGAGAAAAAAATGAAATGTTAAAAACACATCGCCTGGTTTCTTTCTCTCAGGGCCCAGTAATGTGGACGACCCGGTGCAGATGCTCATGAAGGATGCAGGTACTATCATGCATTACTGGTTACTCTTACACACACTCAACATGTCATTTTACAAATGTCTCTTAAATGAGACTATAAATCTTGCTCAACCTAATTTTGAAATATAAATAAAAAAAAGAGGTCTTTGATTTTTTTTTTAAGTGCAATATTAGTAATATAAAAAAGTTTAAATAATGTTATCATGTTTATATACAGTATAAGTGTGTGTTTAATGTTTTTCAAAGAAGATGCTCATCAATGCTGTATTTATTTGACCAAAAATACAGGAAAAACTATGATTTTTAAATTTTAAGTATTATTGATGTAATTTTGTGAAACATACATACTAATATACTTTGAAAAATAATTTTCACATGTTAAGCAAAGCTGAATTTTCAGGATGACTACTCGAGTCTTCGATGTCTCATTATCCTTCAGAAATCATTCTAATCTGCTGATTTATGACTAGAATTATCAATGTTGGAAACAGTTGTGTAGCCAAATATATATATATTTTTTTCTTCTTTTTTTTTCTCTCAGGATTCTTTGATGAATAAAAAGTTTAAAAAACAACATAATTGTTTACCACACATAAAACATTTCTAAAACGTAGATCTATTCTTTGATTTTTTTTGTTTATTTAATAGATCCTTTGTTAATAAAAGTATTAATTTCTTTCAAAGAAGAAAGAATAAAAATGTACTGATCCCAAACTTTTGAACAGTAGTGTAACAGTTAACTACTGTAACATTAGTTTTGAACATTATTATCCATTTTAAATAAGTGCTTCTCTTTTTAATAATTTAATGATCAAAAAATCCTTAAAAAAAAAAAAACTATTAAGCAGTTCAACAGTTTCCAACACATAAAAAATCATCATATTAGAATGATTTCTTAAATGTCTGAAAGTGACACTGAAGACTGGAGTAATGATGCTTGTATCACAGGAATAAATTACATTTTAAAATATATTCAGAAAACAGTTTTTTTTAAATTGAAATAATTCAATTCAGATAAAAAATTCACAATATTAAATTTTTTTCTTGATTTTTAATCAAATAAATACAGCCTTGATGAGCAGAAGACTGATCTTACTACATATCTTACTGTTCTAAAACTTTTGAACGGTAGTGTACCTCGCTAAAAAGAAGTCTGTTGTTTTCCCCTGGAAGGCCCAGTTATGACATTTAATTAAATATAATTAAAAAGTTAAAAAACCTAAAGTAAAACTGCAATAAAAAATAAAGTAAACTCAAATGCTTATATTTAAAAGTACACAAATAAGTATGCCAATGACAAAATTACTAAAAGTGAAAATATTTGTAATTTAATCTTACACCAATTATCAATAAAACCTTTAATTGTATAGAAATAATAAAAACAACAATGTGAAATGGACTAAAATATGTTAATAAACAGTTATGATCAAGCTGTTCTAAGCTCTTTAAAACTGTAAAGTACTACATTTATTTGCATAGCCAGATATTTTCTTTCCGCTGCCTTCTCCATTTATTTTCTTCAGCAGAAGTCTTGTAAATTCACTTAAACTTATAATATTAATGACATCTTTTCATTTTGCTATCCATGATTTACACATAACCTACAGAGAAAATAACAAACTCTGAATCAAGTTGACAGAACATTTATAATCAAACTTTGAGGACTTGCTGAGCCCGATCTAAACCAGGTTGGATCTGTTTGGTTTTGTCTACTCTAAAGATTTTGTGATATTTTGTTTAAGTCTAGAGTAGTAAATAGTTTATTGAAGTAGGTTAAATAAACTCAATGCCTTACCTTCTGGCCAGTGGCAAGTCCTCCACAGAATACTGATCTGCTCTGCAGTGGGCTGTTCATTACTTTTCTGGTCTGCAACAAGAATCAGCAACTTCTCCAGACACTCCAGCGCTGTGTCGCTCAGCTTACGGTCCGCAGGAGCAGTGATGTTCAGCTCCCGAAGCTTACCTACAAATTAAATGCTAAAATGTTACATAGGGATACAGGATAGATTCTTATCACCAAGTAAGTCTTCACTGATCGCGCAACCTAGCTCTCCAGTGGGGCCCGGGCCACCCGATCACAAGCTTGGTCGAAAGGGCTACAAAGATGAAGTCAAATACCATGGCACTTTACTAATCTATAAATAATATAAATAAACAATTTATTTAAGCTACCCATGCTCTTATTTTCGTCGAAATACCAAACTACCTTTAACTAAATGAACTTAAAGCACACAAAACAATATTGCTAACACAAACTAAAATGAAACATAATTATTAAAATAAAAGTTTACAACACAAATAAAAAAGTAATAGTGCATTTAATAGATTGAAAGAATAAATTGTTATTACTACGGCATTGTGTCTAAAAATGACATTTTAATGTACTTTTTTGTTAAGCCCAACCTGAAAGGCATGTGTTCCACCTTATAGACTTTGATTAAGTCAAGTTCAGATGTTCAAGTGTCACTTACCAAGAATCTGAGCTGTATTTGCCTGTTCAAACATAACTCCATCCGTATTGGGGAAGAAAATGTTTGTCGTAACTTTTGGAGCAGGAGAAGAGGAATAGGCACTGCCACCTAGAGAGGATTGAGAGCTATATTAGTGTACATGATCCATGCTCTGGATTCAGGCTCAAAATCCACATTTTATACTAAAATATTGTCAGTAATCTAATTATATTGAAATTTAATAAGCATTATTTCTGTTGGGGGGAAAAGATTTTGGCTTCTCTCCTGAGACGGTCTGATATTATCGTACTAATGCACATTAACAAAACAAGACTATCTTTGAAAAAGTACATGATGTTTAAATGAACCTTAACAATCCATATATAATGAATTATGTTGCTTAACCAATTAGAAACAACAACAATATAGTATAGTTTAATACTAAGGAGGACCACACGTTGAATAATTTGTGCTCGGTGTCAATGGCTTGTTGAAGCGTTTTTTGCCTTCAAATGTGTATTTTTATTTTAAATTCGAAAAATATTGGATGTTTTGCATGTATTTTACCAGTAAAAGGATCAGCTCCACCTGAAGACACTGTGTCTGTGGATTCTGACCCAGGTATATATCGTCCAGCCCCTGCCCAAACAAACAAACACCTCTCATAAGTTTGATCTCATATTAGCAAAAAACAAATGCTATTCCAAAAGGCATACCTGTGAAAGGATCAGCGCCAAATCCTTGGTCACCACCTCCTGCACCTGGAATGTAGCGTCCTGCACCTGCGGGCACAGGAGGGATATGAAGCACACCTGACCTTCAGCTGAACAAAGTGTGTATGTAAAAGTATATATATTATTCGGGTTACCTGTGAAGGGGTCTGCGGCGGAGGCGGGGGCTGGGCCTAGAGTGTGCCCTTTAGTGTTCTCGATGATGAAATTAGCAACCTGATCCAGGAACATGGGACTCAGGTCATTCCTCTCCAGGAAGTTGTGAGCTGTTAGCCAGGGGTCCTCCGTCACGTTGTAAGGCAGTTTTAAGCCAGGACCTCCCTCATTCACATCGATAGAGAAGACGAAGTCATACTCCTTTAAGCAGGGACAGCAAAGGGTTACAAGATTATTTCTACTATAGTCAACACTGGGCATTTAACAGCTCTAACATATTATTTTAGGCTACTTGCATCAATTTATTTACCAAAACTGCAGTCGATGATGGTGAATAGATCATATTAACATAATATGCACAAAATCTACTGGATCAATCCCATGGATCTCACCTTGCCTTCATACATGACTCGCTTTGAATTTTGCTGAGAGGACCCGCCTACAACATCTCCGATCTTCACCCATCGTCCATCACTCACATTCCACTGATACGCTTCAACATTTGAGCCCTCCTTTATGAGCCGCGTCTGGCCATCACGATTCCCTACACATATACAATAATAGTGTGACAGTGAGCAAAATTAATACAAGCTATATAATATAATATCATTTTTCTTCTAAACAGTGACCTATTGTAAGCACAAGAAAATTCTCTAGCATTTAGCTAAACGTTTTCAAAATCATTTATTTGAAAAGGCTGAAATACAATAAAATATAAATATTACATTGAAAACTTAAATGTATATTAGAAGACAATAAAAACCAAAATTACAAAAGCGTTAAAACAAATTTTCTAAAAACGAAATACTAAAAAAAAAAGAATATTAAAGCTAAAAAAAACTAAATCAAAATATTAAACCTAAATCATTTATGGAAGACCACTAAATATTAATTTAAAAAGAAATTGATATAATCCTCAATTCAAATTTTGTTCAGAATTGTTTGCTATTAACTCGAGTCAGAATTTTAAGATATAAACTTCCATGTCTCTTTTCCCAAAGAGTATTTATCATGTAACTGTAAGAATGAATACATTCTGACATTATAGCAAGCAATTCTGACATTATAACCCACATTTGTAAGTTTCTCATTATTGTGAGAAAATTCTTTACTTTTTTTTAATCAGTGGTGGACACGGGCTTCCATAGTAATATGAATATAAATAATACAACCATAGCACTACACGTTCTTGAAAACACTTCCTGTGTTCAAGATACAACTCATCCACTCACCTGGTTCATTCAGATGCTCTCTGCCAGGTAAGTCTTCTATCTTGATGTCACCCAAGTCGCCAGTCTTGGGGTCGATGATGGCTTTGGAGAGTTCATCCTCAAAAGCCTGCAGGTCCTGAGCACTCGCCACACGTTCTTCGCTCTCGGTGAAGACACGGATAACGCCATCGCTTCAGAGAAATGAGATACGGCCATGCCGCATAAACTGATTTATGATCATAGCTTATGAACAGAGATGCAGCATAATAAACTGATTTATAAACATAGATTTATGAAACACAAACAGTAAGTGTACCTGGCTCCCACAGCAATGTCTCCATCAGGCAGAATGCAGCAGCACCACACCGACTGGGCAGGAAGACGGATAGTCTGGGAACATTCCCCCTTCCTCCAGACCCTAAGAGTCCTGTCTTCTCCTGTGCTTATGAAGTCTTGAACAGAAACAAATAAGGGAATTAATTAAGAATATATGCGCAAATGTGTAGCACCAACCTACTGCAATACTGACGGTAATCACCTTGTCCGTTAGGGAAGACTGCAAGGCTGTAGATGTAGTTAGTGTGACCATAGTAAACCTGCACACATTCACCCGTCACCATCCAGCGTCTAATGCTAGCGTCATTACTGCAGGAGAAAAACTCCACGTCGTTGATCACAGTGAGTGCGCGCACACAGTCCTCGTGACCTGCAAGACAAAAATCTCAAACAGCTGGAGTCAAAAACTTCATTTTAATCTTTACTAATGCTGACCCCTGCTGGAGATCTGATAACACTAGAAAAGCTTCACAGTGTCTATATTCAGCATCACATGTTTCACTGTTGAAAGCATTAGAATCAAGTATCAAATGCACCAATGTACCAGTGTAGGTCTTCTCACAGCGACCAGCCTTCCATAACTTGATGGTCTTGTCAGCTGATCCAGACAGCATTAGGCCCTGCTCTGGTAAAATGACTACGGCCCATACAGCAGCACTGTGTCCCTGAGGAGCAGCAATTACACAGGAAACCAGTCAGCACATACTCACACTCTACTGTCATCGATTGCAGGCAATGAGAGTATATCTGATTTCCCTCTTAAAAGCATAGTGTGGGAAGAAGGAAAACACATTTAAGAAAAGCTGTGATGTAGGGCTGCACGATTTGATAAATTTTTTTATACAGTAGATGTATACATATCTAAGCCACATTATAATGCAATGGATCTCAATAACAACCAGATTTTTTTTAAAGTTTGTCGAAACAAACTTTAAGTTGGCTTGAAAAGCCGGAGCTGAAAGTTTGAAGAGTTTAAAATAGTTTAAGAAGTAAAAAAAAGTTGAAGTTTGATGTTTTTAGTCTGAAAGAGTTTGAAATACTCAGAATATAAAGTCAGATTATAGAAAGATAGATGATTAGCATGTTGTTAGCATGACTAGCATGTTGCTAGCATATTTTTCGCATGATTAGCAAATGACTAGCATTGTTTTAGCCTGACTAGCAAGTCGCCAGCATGTTTCTAGCATTAGAAAGTGACTAGCATGTTGCTAGCAAGACTAGCAAGTGTTTACCCCCCATGTTTCTGTGACATTAAGATTTAAAGATATGCCTATTTGGGTTTGGGTTGCTAGGGTATTCCATAATAGTTGCTAGGGCATTGCTAGGAAGAGGTGAAGTGATTCATGACTGGCTCCCCCAAGTCAAACGTGCCAACCCACATGTCTGTATGACACTGTGTTTCAAAGACATCCATCTAGGACTTTTATAACGCCTGTCTATGGGATCAGTTGCTAGGGTTCTCTAAATGGTTGCTAGGATGTGGCTTGACAGCTTCACAGTCATCCTGAGAGTCTGATTGGTTAAAATGGTAAAATGAGCCCACTCCTATGTCTCTATGACTTGTGATGCAGAGTTATGTTTAGTACACAATTCCTACACAAATAAGCATAGTAGGGGAAAAAAGTTTCATGGGCCATCCATCACCATAGTATGTCCCATAGGCAACTTTGAGGCGCTCGTGCCACAGGGGTACAACTCATACTCCACTGCAAGGTATGTTCTCGCACAGCTTGACAGCCTCTTCAAATATGGTGATTCACAAGTTTCTACGAAATTCTAATTCTGCGCTACGACCTGTCAAAGTTGGTCGTAATGTTAAGTCTATGGGATTTTTCGCCCGGTGTACAATCATCGTACACAAGATCGCTTGGCTTTCTCAAGCCAACTTAATTATAATCATAGTTATAATGCATTGTAATAATTTTCTAATTAATTTTACACCTTTATAATGTATAATAGATTAAAAAAGGAAATTTATTAAATTAGAAATTTTAGAAATCTGCCAGCATTATTATGCATTATATGTTAGGTTACAATTACTTGTGAATTGCATTAGAACATACAATAATAATAACTTTGTAATACATTATGCATAACGGCTTTAACAGAAATGTGCATTTCATGATAAAAATCATGATTGCAATATAAAATGTAATTGCAAATACTTTAATATATATCAATATTACTATACTAATAATAATATTAGTAAGAAATATAGCTACTGCCATATTACATTATAAAATAAAAAAATTCATATTTAAGAAAAATAATAAAATATTGATTTTCTTTTAAAGCATAACTTTGAGGATAAAGGCATTGCTGTATGTTCTTAAAAATTATTTTTAGTTGACAACAGCTGGTGTTTAAGTGAGGAAATATATTTGGTGCATTTTGTATATCTGAATACACATTACAAGCAAGCCGAAATCCAGGCATGAAAATGGGTCAGGGGTGAGGGATGATGTTGCCTCTGTTGGGAAGGAAGGTGGGGGGGGGGCTCCCACAGAATAAATGTTACCGCCACATTAGGGGACATGCTGTAACTTAACTTGTTTATTCTTCCATTATGATTGACAGCCAATTTTTTTGGGGGGGGGCAAAGAAATCAATCTAATAAGTGTTTTCG
>JAUCMT010000154.1:13843066-13857983 GCA_032357475.1 Enteromius thamalakanensis | reverse complement strand
CAATATTACAACATTTCGATAAAAACTTACTAAAAAGTAAAAAATGTGAAAAATCTTTAATTCCTACATCAGAGGCCGCCTAAAACAATATCTGAGAGGTCAAAAAATTTTTTTTTCATTTTTTTCTAAATTTGGGTCTTACAGGGTTAAACAAATACATATACTTAGACACAAACAAATAGGCTGTACTTGTGAGATATCAGCTGTTATCACCATCCGTCCCCAGGCACTATGCTAACAGCCTCCTCTACAAGTCAATTTACAAGGATCTGGTCATGTTTGCATTAGCCTCTTCCTAGTGCGTGAACGGAGCGAGGCTATCCCACAGAATGGAAGTGAGAAAATGTATGAATAATTCAGTTCACCTTCTAGCTATTAGGATGTTTCCCTTGAATAAAGTGATAATAGGTTATCATCTGTGAAATGGAAATTGCATAACAAAGACAGAGAAAATGTCTGCAGTTACACCAAAGAAAATTAATTTCACAGCACATCTGCTCTGCAAAGCTTGAACTGCAAATGCAAAGTAAGATAAAATGTGCTGCCTCAATAATTAGATTAGCATTCCAGCTTGCAGGCGGGAATATTTAGTCTTACCATTCCTTTCCAAACACCTCAGTTTACAATAATGAAACAACTGAACTAATTATATAAAGTTGAAAATGTATTGTATTACCTTATTATATTAAGCAAATGATGCATGGATCATACACAATGCATTTGCTTGAGCAATAATAGCTTGGTTTTTTTGCAAACATAAGGCAATAATCACTAACCATGGCATTTAGCTTTAATTGCCTTGCACTCCTTGAAGATTCAACTTACACATAGGGGCTGGGTGAAAATCTATTTGAAAGCCTCTTTTTTTCATGAAAGCATTTTTTCTGCCACAGGATAAAATCAAATCAAATAACATTTTTTCTATCAACTATCAGTTTAGTTATCAGTTTATGTCTCACGGTTGTATAAAGCACAGTTGTGATATAAATTCAGCATTCAAAATTCATCAAAAATCAGTAGGCAAGTACATAAATATGTTTGAATACTCAGTATTCATGGCTGATAACTGAGACACATTTCTCCAGATCTGATGAAGACACACACTCCTCCTGATCTGGGATGAACTGAGAGTGAAAAGATTTACAGCTAATGCTAATTAATGGGTGAACTATGCTTTAAGGATTTAAACAGAAACATTGTGTGTGTGTGTGTGTGTGTGTGTGTGATGCCCGTTTAACTCAATATACCTGGCCGACGCCTCAATTCTTGTAAGATTCTGACAAATGTATGCTTAAATTCTGTTTACACATGCCTACTAACCTACTGTTAAACTGCTTTAATCTCTCTCCCCCTAAACCACCACTACCCCCCACCCCCAAATGCAAAAGCAGAGTTATAAATTTAAATAAATAAATTTAGAAAAGAAGAAATATGGGTAATTAGTACATTGTTTTATCATTCATGCCTTAAACAAAATATTAGGCGGAAGCACCTTTACAGTACAGACATTTTTGATGTGACAAGCTTTGCTTTGTTTTCATGTGTCGTCACTTAAGATAGGATTGAGCTGGCCACACAAAAAAGCACAGATTAGTGGAGTTTTTGTCTTTCTGTAGGTTTCTCCTGTCTCATGTGATCATGATCATACCATTGAATAATGACTGAATACATAAGCTTAAGCAACAAAATATTTTGTTTATTTTTGTTCAACCAAGTCCAACAGACCAATATTGTGCTGTGCGTGATTTCACATTGAGCCGTATATACACAGCTGTTGTTCATTGATGAGCTGCGCAGAACCATATTCATTATCACAATTTCAGTAAACAACTGCTGTGTGTAGTATATACGGCTCAATGTGAAATCACGCACCTGATGGCATTTACCGCTGATTACAGGACCGGGTTTACTGACAAAATGCGCAAACATACCGGCCGATCTGGATTGGTGCATCCCTACTTTCAAGTAAACGCTAGTTGGTGTTCCAGTATAATTGGTCCGCCGAAACTCATCCAGTTAGAAACGTTCAGCGGTGCAAAAAGTAAGGGCCATTAAAATGCGTAAAAAAATTTTACGGGTTATTTTTGTTTAATTAATTAATCTAAATTAACGTCCCAGCCCTACTAAATATACAAAACAACGAGTAATTTTTTGTAAATAAGACTATATTGGTTGTGCTATTTGTTTTTGATTCATTAGCAAAAAAAGCTCATATTTTGAGAATCATTTGTGAGCCTCAACCACAAAAACGTATGTGATTATTATTATTATTTTTTATTTTTTAATTGAGATTTACAATACAGTTAATACACTGAATAAATAAGCTTTCTATTGCTGTATGGTTTGTTGTGATAGGACAATATTTAGACGCTAAACAACAATTTGAATATGTAGAGAGTGCAGAAAAAATCTAAATATAGAGAAAATCACTTTTAAGTTGTACAAATAAAGCTCTTAGCAACGCATATTACTAATCAAAAATTACGTTTTAATATATTTTCGGTTGGAAATTTACAAAGTATCTTTGGAACACGATCTTTACTCAATATCCTAATGATTTTTGGTTAATTAGTCATTTTGACCCATACAATATTTTTTTTTGCTATTGCTACAAATGTACCCCAGTGACTTAAAACTGGTTTTGTGGTCCAGGATCACATTTATTTTTCGATCAGACTACACTGGTTGTGCTATATTTTTTAATTCGCTAACAGAAAAACCATACTTACTTTGAGAATCATTTGTTTGTGAATCAGACTACAATTGTTGTGCTGTATTTTTTGATTCACTAACATTAATAGTCTCATACTGTAAGAGTCATTTGTTTATAATTTAGTCCCACTACTGTAGTCATTTTTCATGAATCGGGCTCCACTGGTTGTGATGTATCTTTTTATCTCACTAACACAGACTTATACTTTTACCACACTGCTATAGGCTTACCACACTGCTATTTTTTTCATTCTCAATCACAAGCAAGCTTGCACTATAAAATGCATTTATTTGTGAATTGGCCTACCCTGGCTATGCTGTATATATTTTTTATTTTTGACTCGGTTTTAATGCGAAACTGGCTCACACTGTAAGTCATACACTGCATGTGCTGTAGGTTTTTGATTCACTAACTTGAAAAGGCTCATGAGAGACATTTGTTTGCTAAACTATACAGATTATATATTTGTTTTTGAGTGCGACACTAGTTGACAGCTTTATAGAAAGAGAATTCTTGACATTCACTTGGCAAACTCTAAAGGAAAATATTAGTTCTTCCTGGACTATAATCCATCTTGGTTATCTCCAATTTTTTTATATCTTTGTATAGAAAGCGTCCTTTCTTTGTTCTAGTTGGGTCGCGTCCTTTGGTGTACGTGGAGAATCAGGTCAATGCTCAGCGACCCTCTGCCTCTCGTCACATGTCATACTCTATTGCGTTTCAAGTACAGCACGGCAGCCTCACTGCGGGCCAGCTCGGAGAGCAGCAGCATGTGTGATGGTGATGGTCAGCGTGCGATTCACAGCAGCGTGAAATGACCTTTTCAGCTCAGAGCTTCAGCATGACAGCTGTGGTGCCAGTTCAGCTTTAGGGAGACTAAACTGTGCCGAGTGTTAAGTCACAGATGTTACCTCATTCCAAAGTCTCACTAATAGATGTCATATGAGCCATTACTTATGTTTGTTATGCAGCGTGGCTAATTTTGCTTAGCCACCAAGGCGAACTAATTTCATTTTTATTGAATAGCCACTAATTTCTAGAAAGTCAGTTGACAATGAAAGTTTGTAGAGGTGTATTCACAGATGTGACCCTTGACCAGTCGCTGTGGTGAATTTGTAGCAATAGCCAATAATATATTGTATGGGTCAAAATAAAGTAATATGCATTGATAAGATCTTCATTTGGACAACTTTAAAGGTGATTTTCTTTGCATTTGGATTTTTCTGTACCCTCAGATTCCAGATTTTCATATAGTTGTGTCTCGGTCAAATATTCCCCTATCCATCCAAATCATACATCAATGGGAAGCTTATTTATTCAGCTTTCAGATTTTGTATAAATCTTCATTTCGGAAAATTAACACTTATGTTTTGTTGTTTAACAAACAAAAAAACTCTTATACACGCACTACAGTCCATTCAGGGACTGACTTACGCATATGTGGGATTCATACTTGAAAGGGCAATACGACAAAAATATACATGAAAATGTTAGTTAATCAAGACTAGAACACACTTTCTGTAACACCCACAGTTTTTAATCCTGAATAAAACTAGTAGCTCATGATCGACTGGAGTTTTCGCGGTAGTGGACTATGCTTCAAATTCAGAAAAAATAGCAGCGTATTTGTTAATTTCCTCTGTGGAAAACTTTGCAATTAGAGTGAACATGCACACAGGCTTCATCGAATGCTTCTTGCATCTGTTGATTTCATCTTATGTGGATTATGGTTTCATCAGCTCATTAATAAACACCATGATATGCAGCCAGCAAATGTTGACTATCTGTTAATTTAGTAACTTATATACAGACAGATTCAGATACGCTTTTCAGTATTATTGGTACGGCATTGTGGATGCTACTTATGTTTTATTACTAGTATTTCTTCCCTCCACTGGTCTGAAAATGCAATGAAAAATGAAACTGGCTGGTTACAATACAGGTCAGCTATGTGATCTCTTCCTACGATTTTTGGCTAGAATAAGTTTTAGACTTCTCCAGATTTTCTGCTACATGTCAAAAGTCTAATGATGCTGCCCCATCCTGTTTAAGTAGGCGTCTTTTGGCTAGAATAGGTTGCAGTCTGGACCAAATTATGCTGATAGTCTGGTTATGCGTGAATACATTTTGATCAGGTGGCATCTTATTGTCTGAACAAGTGATTCTTGGCAAGAATAAACTACAGACTGGACCAGATTTGATGGTGATCAAAAAAGTCTGGAGTGGCAGATTGTTCCAAACTAAACTTTGCTACCAACTTCATCAGTTATAAATATCCTTTCTTCATATGCTTTCAAAGCGAATATGCACATTTGCAAAAGACTCACAGTGAAACCTTTGTTTCTCATCATGCTTGCTTTATTATAATGGTTTGTTGCACATTAGAGTTCTGTAATTTAAAGAAACGTTGCTATGCTTTGTGTGTGTTTAAGAGCACAGCATGGCAGGGCTGGTGTGATGACTCAGCTGTTTGAAAACGGTAATGGAGGGCACTTAAAAGCTATGTTTTCATTACAAGTCCCTCTACTGGAGGCCTAATTGTCATTGAAACAGTAAGCTGTCAGATACAGATACTTGCAGCCTTTCAGTGCTTGTGTTCAAGACAAATTTAAGAGAGACAGCCCACAAGATTCAGTCTCTTTTTATAAAGCTTCACTTCCGTACCCTTCTTTTTGACACAGACAAGACTGAGGTTATCGGCAGTCTTTTGAGTGACGTCCCCTGCCATAGTCTGTTTTGACGTGTCTGAGCTGTAGCCACTTGACAGCAGCCCTCTTTAAAATCAGTCATTCACTGTGAATAGAGGCAGACTTTTATGGTCAGCATCTTCAGGCCTACTGAGAATATATTTATTTTTTTCCCCTCTTGAAGTGATTCAAATACTAAGTAGAAGAATTTGAATCCCCTGGCAACCACTCATATATGAATTATATGCAAGCAGAGGTCATAACTAAATCACAAAATTCAATTTTCAGTGCGACAGAGTCAGCGCTCTGATACATTTTAATAGTTCTTTCTCCAGTCGTACAACGGCAGGAACTCTGTCCTCTTTTCCCATTTTTGTAAGGTGTGTTTTTCACAGTAATATTATAAAGGTTGTCCTGGGGGACCATGCTGTGAGAACCCCTTGAGTCTTTTCTTTTTAGGACTGGCATAAAATTTTTTTGAAAGATCGAACAAAAAGTTGCATAAGTCTGATCATTAACCACTTTTAGACGCTACCTTAGGCGTGCATACAGTACAAAGTTTATGATGCATGTAACCAAACTAACAACTCAAACATGAGCAAGTTCCAACAACTGAGGATTTTCTTTCTGAATGTAAGTTTTTGTCCTAAAGGAATAATTGACTTTGCAGCACAAGGGTCTGAATAGGGTTTATTTTTTCCACGTTAAAGGCTTAGTTCACCCAAAAATAAAAATTAGGCTGTGTTTGACTTAACTTCGAAGAATACTAGGCATATGTGACTAATCCAATCAGAGTTATATTAAAAATTGCCCTGGCACTTCTAAGCTTTATTGTGCAGTGGGGATGTTAACGGTCCAAAATACGTTAAATAAATGAAATATAAAAAATAAATATATATATATATGTATATATATATATGTATATGTATATAGACACACTTACATACATATGAATTTGTGTGTGTGTGTGTGTGTGTGTTTATGAGGACAATAATTTGTATAATGGCATAGCTATTACAATATGAAGGTGATTTATGAGGACATTTTCATTGTCCCCATAATTCAAAAGGCTTAAATAACATACTAAATGGGTACACATCTAAAAGTGCACAGTTTCCTGTAAGGGGTAGGTGTAGGTTCATTGTAGGGCAATAGCACATTCAGTTTGTACAGTATAAGAGCCATTACGCCTATGGAGAGTCCCCATAAATCACGAAAACCAACATGTGAGCGTGTGTGTAAAAGTCTTGCATTTATGGTTATTTATTATTTAACTTTATATATTGGTTTGCATATTTTATTAATTTATTTATTTATTTGTGTACCCCTCCTGTCCTCTCTTGTATCCATTTAGCTCATAACCTCCTTGTCACGCTGTGTATTAAATTCCTATTAAAACTCAATTAAAATGATTTAATGGGAAAAGGAGGTCTCTTTGGAGACTCCTTAAACTAATAAGTGAACAGGAAGGTAAAGCGCCCTCAGCAGCAGGCCAGTTTACCTTTATTTGCATGTTTATATGTTTTGCTGTGCTCCGTCGAGGGTAATCATTGGCTACATGTCATTTAGCAGATGTGTTGTAGAGCAAACACAATGTTTTGATGCGTCATTACCTTAGAGTGGACTCATTATGACTCGCAGCTTGGCTTATATGTTTGATCTCTCTGCGGAGTGACCTTTATAGTTATTGTAATGAGGTGCTGGTGATATTAGTTGTGTTGGTTTCCGGTGCGACGATGAAGTTTTTATCACCATCGGCTCTAATTACTCTGTCGCTCACTGGAAAGCAGACTAAAGAAGCTTAAACCCCTGGCACGCTCTCTTACTTTTCATCGACGCCAGTGGCACAGCAGCCTGTTTCTCCAGAGATATCCTTAAAATGATCCCTCCCAGACTCTGTTTTATTGTCTCCAGTGACCTAAGAGATCCCCAGGGCTTAGAGTCATGCCTGCTTTACTTCTGAGAACTGATCCTGCAAAAAACGTTTCTAAACCGGTGCTGGTTTACGGTGGGAAGTGCAGATTCTTTCCCTCATTCGCTGCTTCTGATATATTCATTAGGCTATTATTTATTACTGCTAGAGTCTTATTTTCAATGTTATCTGTGTTTATTCTTAATATTTATTTGCAGACATCCATGAAGTTATTCTGAGGCGTGAAAGCTAACATCCATCTGTAAGATGTCTAGCACGCACCGTGAAGCGAGGAGGAGAGTGAGAGTTATTGACAAACATAAATCAATGTACAGATGGGTGAAAGCAGCAGACTCGTTATTTAAACGTTATTAACCTACATTTTACACTTCATCCTTCAAAATTTTGTCACCTATTGTTGAAGACGAATGAAAATTAATTGATTGAAGTGGAAATTGAACAAAGAGAGCAGGAAAGAATAGCCAGGAAGTCTTAGTATAGCATATTGCCATATACACATGAATATTCAACAAGCTGTACGCCTGTACCTCTTGAAGCTTTAATGAGAATATATATCTTGAAACAGAAATGATGTGCATTTCAATGTGGCCAATGAATAAATATAACAGTGATTATGAAAATGAACCATTGATTAGGTTATTGAGTGGGCATAAACTATATATAGGTTGCCCTTGGGTTCATTGCTGTATATGCTTTTACTAAGAGATGTAACGCTGAAATCAATTTCTATGTGTTTTTTAATTGTTTAATCTCACAGTGTAGAATTATCTGGGGGCATTCTGTAGGTGGAGTGCGTTCGATTGTTCATGTGTGCATAATTGTTAGAAAAAATGCACTTATTAAAGGAGGATTTTTTTGTTCATTCATAGAAATGTTTGGATTTTTTTTTCATTTAGGATTATCATACGGCTGTCTTTATAAAGAGCCCCTGGTATTTTATTTTAGATTTTTTTTTCTCAACATAAAGTTTTTACAAAGAAAGTTTTTCTCCTTTTGAATACTAACCTTGCGTCATTTTTCCTCCTGGGAAAACAGAAAGCTTTAAGTTTTGCAGTATTCATGGAAATGAGAAAAGTTTAAGGTGTGCTGAATACAAGTTCGAAGAGTAAAAGATCATCTCTGTGTTGGCGTATACCCACAATTCTTTATTAGATAAAGGGAAGCTTTTTGAAGAATGCACAGAAATGCTAATTTGGCAATTTTTTTTTTTTAGGTACAAGTTGATCAGAAGGCGGGTGATCTGGCTGATTGGACAGTGGATCTCTGTGAAGTTTAAGCCAGATCTGCGGCCCTTGCTGTATGAGGTCATCCTCAGTCTCATGCAGGACCCTGACCTTGTGGTAAGTGAAGCTTACGGGATGTCCAGGTATCCTAAAGAGATGGCCAAAAAGACACCAGTACTCTGTAATCATTTACTCCAAATCTGCTGGGCTTTCTTTTTCGTGCAGTGTTGTGTCATGCAACATACAATGATGTAAATCTGGTCTAACTGTCTTTGCCAAGTTCACCAGAGTGGTAGCAAAGTCTATGAATCAATTCATACGAAACATATAATTGGTCCTGGTCTGAATGATTCACTGACCACATTTATTATTCTCTTATGATGCTTTTTCAAGATTTCAAGCTTCGGTTTTCATTGTGATTGGATGAGATCGCAAAGAGCTACAATACATTGTCTAATGTCCTTAAAAGAATTAAGCACCTTTTTATTTTCTGTATGATATTTTCTGTATAGTTTCCATGATTAAGTAATATGTTTAGTGTGAGAATCCCCAAGCAAGCTGGTGAGTTAGTGTTATTTTGATATTATTAATTTACTATTGTTCATATTGAAATTATTAATTATTTTTATCATAATTGTAGTATATTAACAAATATTATTATGAATATTTTTGTAAACTTTTTAATTTTAAATGTAGTAATTTGTATATAATTTAATCCTAAACGGTAATATTTAAGAACAAAAATATTTTTCAGTTTTCAGTTTCTTTTTATTTTTTCAATTATTAATTTTAGTGCTTTAGTTTATTTCAGTTAATAGCAAAGGCAACATTTCTATATGTTCTTACCTAATATTTCGATTTTATATGAGTTCAGCTAATATATTAATAATATTCAAATATTATATTTTAAAGATTTTATGTTATATTTATTTGGTTTTAGTAACGATAATAACCCTGTTGTGATGTTATGCAGAAGACCAGTCATGAATTTTCAATGTGCATTACCAATTATTGACTTGCTTTCTTAGCATTGAAAGTCTTGACAAATCGCCCATTGGTTCAAATCAATATTGTCTTCCCCAATTAGGAACGCGTGAGGACTCTGATTAGCCATATTGTGTCTCTGTAAATAATGAGAGACCATCATTAGATGCCAACATATGAACAGCACCATTAATCAGCAGCACCAGTGACCAAACGCACCCTGCAGTCTGCAGCTTAGCCACATTTAGTTCAAAATCAATTTCATGTGCACTGCGAGAACCTTTTATCGTTTTTGACAATTGCTGTCCTACACTTCACCCGGGGTACAATCTTGCTGTTCAATAGTGTTTCCTTTTCTCATTGGACATGCATTGATGGAATGACTGCCAGCATCAAGCTATTGTTGTATTAGCTTATGTAATTTTTGTTTTAGAGGTGGCTCTTAAAGGGGGGTTAATTTCAAGACTACATTTCTCATGGGAATTTATCCAGCTGATGATATTGGCGTGATATAGTGTGCTAACAGAGAGTGTCAACATGGCGAAACCCTGTCTGAGAGCACTCTAAATTGCCTACCATTAGAGCACAGCTTCAGTACTCATCAGAGCAGAGCAGTTGTAACACATCCATTGCCTTCAACAATACATTTCAAGACAGTTACCGTCTGATCTCAGATAGCCAGCTGTGAGCATTGTCCCTTTTATTTTGCATAATCATTTTTTTTTTTTTTTTGGAGACTGAGATTAAGTTAAAAATCATTTTAACTTAACTTTTATTCTTCATTTGTTGAGTCTCCTTTAGTTAATGTGTTGGTTTTTGTGCTAAACAGATGTGTGTCAAACTGCTTGAAAACATTTAGTTTTGCACATCCTTAATGTTTTAACTTAAATGTGGTAAAAATATATTTCTATGCCTCTCGGGTGTCAGCAGTAGCTATTGGAATTCAGCTTATGGAGACAGATGTTGGTGAGAATGCTTTCTTGTTGGTATTATCGGAGTCTGAAAATGGAATGAGGGCTTTATCAGCAGGCCGAGGAGTGGACACGTTCAGTCGGTGATGGAGAGAGAGGAAAATTATCACAGAAGTGTTTTTGGGATTTCTTCGAACGTTCAAGGCGAAGGACGATCCACAAATCATTTTCATTTCCTTCAACCTGATTGGAATTTTGATTGCTGTTACTTGCTACGAAATGCTCCGTTTTAAAATGGGGACGGCAGCATGAAATCATCCAAGCATTTTATCTAGGTTTAACTCCTACCTGTTGTCAATCCTCAGCTTGATTACATTTACATTTAAGACATTGATTATGGAACAGTATGCACCTTTGTCGTCATAGCACTGGTGGAGAAAGTTATTACTGTGCAGCACTTAGCATGAAGATAAATATGATTATGTATGAGTGTCCATAGTTTTATACCATGGTAACGGCATAAATCACAAAATATTTATTTTTGCAGATAATTACATTTAAATACTAAACTAAAATGCGTCCACTTTAATTTTTAATTTTTTTTTAGGGCTGTCAAACGATTAAAAATTTTAATCAAATTAATCAGGATTTTCAGTGGATTAATCACCATTTTCAAGGACACCTGAATCCTAACCATTTTTTGTTTCTGAAATGCATACCAAAAAATAAATAACAGGACACGGATACTTAATTTTCTTAATATGCCTGTTTATTAACACAGCCAAATAATGGTGGTTTAAATCAAGCTGAAACATACCATGATATTTTTCTTTGCAATGAGAACGATCTTTTACCTTTACGCCGGTTTCACGCTGCACGCGTAAGAAGCGCGCGGCGATTGTGTTTTCAAGCGTTTGTCGTTTGCAGCGGAACCGAAAGTATCGCGCGAGGCACTGCCGCTCCTGCCTGTATTCACAACGGCGCTGTCAGCAAGACTGACAGACTGTGATACTTCTCTGCAGCATGTGAGCATCACAGTTCGTGTGTTTATAGCGTGTAAAATTGCGGCAACCATGTTGCGTGCACTGACAGTCCCGATGGTTGTCGTCTTGCCCCCACTTACGACCAACAGACAGGAACTGTTTACAAGCCTCCGCAAAATCACGCTCCTCAGTTGTTATTATAGTCACCGTAAAAGACTTCAGTTCCCACGTGTCACTGATGCAAAGTGCAGTTACTCCGAGGTAATTGTTGTCTCACTTTCCTGACAAATAATTAGTCACACCGCATGTGCGTGAAATGCGTAAAAAAATGAACGTAATTAACAACAAAAAGTAATTAACGCGTTATTTTTGACAGCCCTCATTTTTTTTAAATTGAAAATTATATTAGTCACAATTCTCCTGAAACATTCTCTTAAATGATTAAATGTCCGAACCTAATGAGATCAGTTTAACAAATAAAAAAATATTTTTTTTTATTATTAGATTTATTTATAATTAATTAAGATAATTAATATTTAATTATAATTAATAAGAATTAGTTTTTAATCACACATTAAATTAAGCAATGCCTAATACAACAATGTAATTTTACTGTTAATAAGTAATTTAACTTAATAACTTTAACTAAAAATCCTTCATAAGGTTGTAAGAGTAGTTTTATATCAAAATGTAGTTATTTAGCCAGAAAATTAAATTTAAATGTATAAAATTACTTGTGAAAATGCTCCTATTTTGCATTTTTTATGTTCTATTTATATATATTTAATTTTTTCACAAATATTCTATTAAAATTACAATACAATATCAAATTATTTTAATTCAAATATAAAACTAGATAGTATGGACCCCAGTGTCCATTAAGCGTAACCTTTTGTTTTGAATTGCACAAGCATCTAATACTAACTTATCTATTTTGGACACTTCCAAGTTTCATTCCGTGTTTCTCTCAAATCGCATGAAAATAGTGTAACACACTTTAGCCCATTTATAATTCATGTGGATTTTTTTAGCATCATGCTGTTTACTTCCTCATACTGCCCGACCTTACTGTGTACTTATTTATTCATTGATCTGTTCATTGTATTTATCTAAGCCGGTGTAGTCTAAGCACCAATGCCGATGTGCGGCCCACTCTCTCATGTCATATCTCCCCTGCAGGCTCTACAGGCTCAGCAGAAACAGTTTAAATATTTAAGTTGTAGAGATGACAGACCATTAGCATGCTGTTCAAATGTCTGAGAGCTCCCCGCCAAGCCCACTCGCTTGGGTGTTTGTGTATGTATTTACGTGCGTGTCATGGGAAATTGAAGTCAGAGACCGCTGAAACGAGGCAAATCACGCGCTCACCAAACACTATTACCTCTCCTTCAGAGGTACGTGTGACAGGGAATCCAAATAAAGTTTACATGTTTAATATTAACTTATCAAACCCAGATCGGTTTCACTCAGCTGACCCATCCAGAGAAGGAAGAGTGAGCAAATATTATTGAACGATGGAAAACGGAACAAACTGTAAGGGCCTAGGAGATATTAATTCAATGTATTTAACATTTCATTGCATACGTGTCATGCATCGAAATTTTGTCGCGTCTCAAGGGTGAGTCTCAAATGGTGACAGAGCAATATGGATGTAAAACCTGAGGCATTTTATAGCATTTCATCAGCCTACTGGGGTTTATTTTTTAGGGGGGGTCTCTTGAGAGTGTTCAATTTTGGCTCCTTCCTTTAGGAGCAGCATTTTTATGGTACAGCGTTAAAGGGATAGTGCACCCAAATATGAAAATTCGGTCATTACTTATTGATCCTCATTTCATTCCAGACATGTATGACTTTCTTTCTTCTGGGGGACACAAAAGATATTTTCATGTTATGCACCTTGGAAGAAAAAATTGCATGTTATAAATTAAAATGAATCAAACTGGGAAAAAATTTAGACAAAAATTAAACTGAGTTTGATTGACTTTTAACCCCTTTGACACTGGCCAAAGAATTGTAAAAATAATACTAGTAATTTTATACAATAATAATAATTCTTATTATTATTTTATTGCCAAGACTATAATAAATTAAATTGCACTGAGAAAATTTTAATGAAAAATTCATATTTAATGATACATGTAATTTTATTACATTAAATTAAAAATATTATATTATTTTAATTCTTCTCTTGCCAGAGTTAATTAATGATTTAATGATACATGTAATTTTATTACATTAAATTAAAAATATTATATTATTTTATTTCTTCTCTTGCCAGAGTTAATTAATGATTTAATGATACATGTAATTTTATTACATTAAATTAAAAATATTACATTATTTTAATTCTTCTCTTGCCAGAGTTAAACCTTAAGACTTTTATTTGGTTGTAAATCTGCATTTTTTAAAAATAGTTTTGCAAATGCATCTCTTTACAACTCTGAATGAATTGATCCATCCCCAAAAATGTTTGAATTTATGTGAGTTTAGTGTTATTCAATGTAAACCGAGCCACTCTAAGATGCTTGAAAGCATCAGAACTTGGCTACAGTTTTCATCTAACACTAACCAAAACACATTTAGCAAGTTAACATTTACTTCATCGACCCAGCATGCAGATAGCTACTAAAGACTTTACTTTCTATAAATTAGTGGACTCTACATTCATAGTTTTCCACAAACACGGGTTGTCTATGAGCGAGGTGAGCCGTCAGTTCTCGAGGGGTGCTGTCATGTCAGTGTGCAGACGTGCGGTGTGAGTAGTCTTGACAATTGCCGCAGGGCCCGGAGGCTCCAGGCAAAGACGAGCTACTCTTACACGTCTGTAACATAACTCTGGAGATTTTACCCTTCTGCTTATAAAACAACCCATTGGTCATTTCCTGGGTTCAATTAAAGATCCACGAGGATAGGAATTCATTATAGTCCAGTCAACCACCATTTAAATAATGTCATTTTGTGGTCTGTGTGGTTTTAACTTTAGTGTGAGACATTGCACATTCCAACTTTGTGTGAGTGGCAATTTTTTTAACAACCAATTAAAGTTATATCTGTTTGTCAGAATGCGTTTACCAGGAACATTTTATTTGTATGCTATACTGAGGTATTCCAGTTAATCACAGATCCAAAATGGTCCAGTATGTAATCTATATGTTAAAATATCTTGTTATCATACAGATGCGGATGTATGGAAGATGATTAAGGTAATTTAATAATGACAATTAAAAAACGTCTTGAGATTAAAGTCATTATAATGCGGGTGTAAAATTTTGACATAAAAATGCTCACTAAATTAACTCATTCAATTTTGAGTATAGTAATATATCATCGTGTTTATATGAATGAATAAATTCACTTGTGTGTTTGATTCGAGTAGGTCTTTTGTGTGTTTGTGTGTGTGTGTGTATGTGTGTGTGTGGACAGGTTTTTATATCCCCGTGGGGACCAATTGTCCCCACAAAGATAGGAATACTAGTAAATTTT
>JAUCMT010000154.1:13794633-13817216 GCA_032357475.1 Enteromius thamalakanensis | reverse complement strand
CTATCTATCTATCTATCTATCTATCTATCTATCTATCTATCTATCTATCTATCTATCTATCTATCTATCTATCATTCCTATTTGCCTATAATTGTCTATCTATCTGCCTGTCTCTGTTTAAAGGGTATGTAAATAAACTGAATATTACAATTGTTCATTTAATTAAAAACCCCATTAAAAGATTATAGTTGAATTAAATGTTGAAATGTAAAGGTCAAGGTCTTGTCTAGATGCTGCTCTCAGCAGAACACCTTCAACAAAACGTCTTTTTCAGTTTCTTTTGTTTCCAGTCACAAGATCCGATTTACAGTAAGACTGAATCAATTAAATAGTCTGGTCTAGTGGAAATCTGTGACATGTCTTTTGTCCTACGTGTACATGTAACAATGTACCATACAGGGAGAGAAGAGTTTATAATCATCATAACAGTGATGGCAGCATGGGAAAATCTGGATCACTTTATTATCCTACTGTACTTCACGAAACAGTATAGAACGAAACAGGTTTTTTAGTCTCTATAAAAGATTTCATTTCTGTGAATAGAAAGATTACTGTGTTCCTTATCAGTTGAAGAGACTTTTTGTAGCTTGTCATGAAAAGCATAAAAATGTCTTTGTGGCTTCAACACTATAGCGCTGGCAAGGAAACGAGCGAGAGTGTCACACCGTTCATGCATATTGAAATGCAGTTTATTTACATAATTGTCAATACAAAAGAAGTTTTTTGCACACAGGTGGGGCTCTTCACAGGGTACATCTAATTCTCCACTGCAGTTGAATTATTGTAGCATTATCATCACCTCTATGAAAGCAGATGCATACGAGAAGCCTTTGATCTGCTGTTAACACTGATGGCAAAATGCCTTCCCATTAGCTTGTTTGAGTTTCTTTTCGAAATGTTGCTTCATGTTGAGCAGACGAATCGTACAGTTTTTCTTGTGTACATTGATTTCAGTTATATTTTGTATTGTTAAGGTAATGTGTTTACTCTTACTTTGGTTCGTTGCCTCAAGCTATAGCTGGCATGTGACCTTTTTAGAAATGATTTAATGACAAAAATCCGCTGAGCTTGGTTTGGTTCTTCGAAAGATTATATATCGCTTGATTTAATGCCAGTGGGAAAAGAATGGCAGCCGTGTAAGACTTATAGAGTTGTGTTTATTTATTTATTTTCATTTTCACATCTAAACGCATTATCAATCCCCTACACACATCTGTTCAGCTGACAGATTTGTTTAGTTTTTTTCTTCATGCCTCTGGGCGCTTTGTGCTTGGCCCTTGGCCGTCTGCACTCTTGAGCACTCAACTATTCTGAAGGCCTCTGATCAGCTCTTAATGTCTAAATGGAGCAAGCAACAATGGCTGAATATTAAAAGGATGCTCTCTGGCTCAGGAGATGAAATTATGAGATTTGTTTCCCACTTGGGTGCATAAGCAAGACCTTGTATCTGTACCTTGTACACTTTTGTTGTTACTGAGTGTACTCAAAAAAAGTAGACATTTAACAGATTTGAATGGTGTATAACACTTTCTTGTGTGAGCAAAGTCAACAGTCTTTTGCACTGAAAAGATTAAAAGATTAAGAACTAATTTCTTAGTTTTCTCTTGAAATTCTGCTACTTTTTCTGCTTTTATGCAGTTGTGCACGCTTACGTGTGGTAATAACTGTAATTTGCATTCGATCAAAGTGTCTGTTAATGTACTTTTGTATTACACCAAAGGTTTTTCACCATTAATGCATTTGCCGTAAGATTTAGAGTACTTCAAAAGAAATTTGCAGTTAATGTGTTTAATTGCCATTCAGGTTGCTTATATAGCCTATATAAAACTGACA
The DNA here is from genome assembly GCA_032357475.1 of Enteromius thamalakanensis. NCBI lineage: Eukaryota > Metazoa > Chordata > Actinopteri > Cypriniformes > Cyprinidae > Enteromius > Enteromius thamalakanensis. The sequence continues at coordinate 13,815,383 of JAUCMT010000154.1, read as the reverse complement.
TGAAACTGGAAGGAAAAAAAGATTTGAAGTAGCTGTATAGCAGCATGTTTAATCATGCCTTAATGGCCTGGTCATTATATTCTCAGAGGGAGCAGGGTTTAGTCAGAGCAGGATTAGCTCATAATTCAGTCTGACTTCATTAGTCCATGAATTCCCAGCTAATTATGCTCAAACATGGATTTGAATACAAGCTCCACAAATATTAATTTTACAGTTCCCTGTGGTATCAGTAATAGATTTCAGAAAATCCTAGCACTTTGTTACTTCCCAGAAAAAAAAAACTCTTAGGATACTCAGATTTAACTTTTATTGTCCTCCCTTAAAGTCCAGTAATGGCAGTGCAGACATAATGATTGTGTTTGCCTGAAAGTGGCTTTATTTTGATTTATGCGTGCCGTTGTCGTGCCTTAATTGACATGAACTTGTTTTTTTTTTAGAAAAAAAAGTAAGCTTTCAGGGATGAAAAATGGCAGCACTTTTACCCATGTATATTTGGCATTAATTGTAATGTATAATGCACCCTGTATAGTGCACGCAGGCTGGTTGGGAAGATTTATTGAGTGCTTCCAGACCTGTTAAATGACAGGATGTTGACATTTGGCTTAATAAGGTTTACAGGAATGTAATGAAATTCTCTATTTGTAACCGCAGAACTTCATTAGTGGTGTACATACTCCTGCTGTGGGATCAGTATTAGATTTAACACTTCAGAGTTTAACACACACAAATTGTTATACTCAGAAACACAGTGGTGTCTTCTCAAAAAACCTACTGGAAGCAGTGAGAAGAGATGGTATGATGTTATTTTGATTGTATATGAAGGTGCTTTATCAATTTAAGGCACTTTTCTGCCTTAGGTTATTACATAGAAACTGTTGTAATTCAAAAACAGAAAAACTTGGTGGCAATGATTTATCAGCCTTTCAAAAACTTTAACCGTCCCGCAGTTATGTACTTAACACCACACGAAAGAAAAATCATGAAAAATGAGGGAGGAATATGAACGTAAGTAACTTATTATTCATTTATACAAGTGTCATTTCCACAGAATGCTAGTAAACTCCATATATGTTGATATATGATGGAAATTAGTTTATCTTATTGGAAAAATTATAAAACATGACACCTATGATGTATGTAAATCAACTGTTGGACTTTGTGAGTAGACAAATGAGCTAATAATGAGTCTGGGCAAGGTGGGTGAAGAAACACCCAGAAGTTCTGTTGTCTATTACTTGGAATGATATAGTCTCAATTACTCCACATAAATCAGATATTGTTTACACATAGCCTAAAAAAAGACATAATTCTGTAATAGCAGGTTTGTAGTTATGAGCTCTGTTGCAGATGAAAGTTATTTTCCCTTCATCTTTATTCTGTTCTTCAGCTATTTTTTTCCTTTGTGTACTTTGACGCACTTGTTACGGCGCTCTAGTGGCTGAGCAGAGCTGCCGTTCTTCTGATGACATAAATATTCATGGACTGCACGAGATGGTAGAAATTAAATTGTTTCGTACCTCATCATCATTATCCGTCTGCAAATCATGGCTAGGGGAAGCAGAGGAGCGCGTTCATTTATTTATCGTGAAATGGGAATGATTTTAATTTAACTCAAATAATTTGAACTCCAAGCAGTCTGTGGACATGATAGTGTCTCGTGATACTGCAGTAAGAGGAGGAAGCGTAAAGTGCTCTTGTACAGGAAATGGACCACTCAACACTGTCAAAAAAAAAAAAAAAAGAAAAATCCCATTTCAGAGGAACCAGCTGCTTTGTCTGAACAGTGTGGAGCTGTTATTATATGTATGTATGTATGCATATGTCCGTTTGTGTATAAAATTCAGAAATATGTAAAACATTAGTTTTGCCGTCACAGGAAAAAAAATAAGTTTACATATATATTAAAATAGAAAAGTATTATTTGATTTTTGTTCCAGCAATATTTTACAATATTTCTGTTTTTTCTGGATTTCTAATTTACTATTGGAACGATTATTGGTTTTATCACAGATTATTTCTCTGATTAATTAGTAGATTTTGATTATTCAGCTTTTGCAGTTAGTAAGGACCCTTGTGGTCACATATTTGATGCCAAAATTCATAAGGTATTAAGTAAAGATCATGTTCCATGAAGATGCTTTGTAAATGTCCTACCATAAATACATTAAAACCAAATTTTTGATTGGTAATATGCCTTGTTAAGAGCTTCATTTAAATAACTTTAAATGCAATTTTCTCAGTATTTGTATTTATTATAAATTTTTTTGCACTTTCAGATTTCAGAATTTCAAATAGTTGTTCTATCCTAGCAACCCATACATCAATGTAAAGCTTAATTATAAGATTATGTATAAATCTCAACAAAAAAAAATTTAATAAAATAGTAGTCCCCTTAACTGTGGTCCAGGGTCACATATTCTACCAAATAAATCAAGGTAATCACTTCAGCTTTTGAAAAATAATATAACAGTATGTAATTAAAATTGGTTTATACAAATATATTTGGCACACAAAATGAGAAGATAGAGAAAATACCAAGGGTACCGAAAGTATTCAGACCCCCTTAAATTTTCACTCTTTTTTTATATTGCAGCCATTTGCTAAAATCAAATAAGTTAGTTTTTTTCCCTCAGTAATTTACACGCAGCACCCCATACCCTTTGCTGTGACACTCATATATTTAACTCAGGTGCTGTCCATTACGTCTGATTATCCTTGAGACGGTTCTACACCTTCTTTTGAGTCCAGCTCAAACGGATTGGACTATAAACGGATAGGAAAGCCACACGCCTGTCTATATAAGACCTTACAGCTCACAATGCATGTCAGAGCAAATGAGAATCATTTTACAGAGTGTTTTACGAAATGCACTGTATTTATAGAGCTTCTTATTTTATTTAAAAATGTGTGAAAATGTTACCTAGCAGATGACAAGTAACACTCTTTTAGTGCAATTTTGGACTTTGAACCCCTGGCTAACAAGCAGATACACCACAAGCTCCAGCAGCACTGTTTAAGTAGGCTGCATACAACTTGTGCGCTTTTTAGAAAATATAACAGTCGGCTGTTTATTTACTAATCGTTTGAGCAGTGGTAGAGGTAACGATTTACAACTACTCGCGTTACTATAATTAAGTAGTTTTTTTTCGCGTACTTGTACTTATTGGAGTATATTTTTAAAGTTGTACTTTTACTAGTACTTAAATACAAATTTATCAAAATAATCTACTTTATTACTTTTAAATCACAGTCCGTTATCTGGTACGCCCACATTTTTTCTATTGATATTTAAACCTTTGATGCATTTCAGTAGCCAATAAATATATCCAATTGAATACAAACCAATAAAAGTAGTGATATCTAAACCAGGAAAAGCTGATAAAGAACATTCTAACCGGATCTACTTCTCCATGTTTGTGTCTATGGTGATTCATTTACGCATGTGTTACTCCGCAGCAGTGACGGCCTAACCAGGACACAATAGCTGTAATATAAGCACTTATTATAAGTGTACCGTTGAGATTTGGGATAAGACAGATTGGCGTCTTAAATGCAGAATTTATCATGTACATTTTGCAAATTTTGAACAAAGAAAAAGTTACATATTGCTGCTTTAAGCCAACGAGCACTACAGTATGTGCTGTGTCTCGCTCTCTTCTTTCATCCGCCTCCTGTCAGTTACACATTCTGAATGTCCACACGGAATTGCAGATATTCTGCATACTGTACATTTATTCATTCCCATGCAAATGTGGCTAGCTCTTTATTGTAGCATGAAAATACAGTACTGTAATGGCTGCGAAGTCTCAAATAGGGCTAACACACACAAATGATCTGCCCCCTCACTCCGATATCGCTTGTGTGCTCTCAGACTCTGCAGTCGCCATTTCTCTGCTTTTAAAATAGAAATTATTTCTCTTTAATCCATTGTTAAACTTTGTAAAATGTGATCAATCAAATAGATCAACTCCTGTCTGATGGAAATGCTACTGGAAATTGTATTGCTGTAAGTGAAAGGCTATTTTAGCGATGTATTTATTTCAGCAATGTAACAGTAGTTGTAATTGTGCACAAATTTTAAGTACTCTTTCAACCACTGCACTTGAGGTGACCCTTGCTCTTTTCATTGGAGACATGAGATGCAGTGCTTAACAGTCTCTCGCTGTCGGTGCTTGTAATGATTGTAGCATCATTTTCAGACACTTTTAAGTGCTTTTCCACTGCCGACATGTTTGCTGTATTAATGCACGTCTATATCTGATCACATCACATCATTGTTCTGCATAATTTATTAGTTTTTTCATTTTTTTTTTTTTTTTTTTTCGGCTATTAACAATTTCGCTGGCCCAAACATTCAGTGCATCCATAATTTTGAATAATATGAGAATGTGTGTTGATGGATGATTACATGCCTTTAAAATGGCCTCTGTATTTTCTGTAGTGTTTTGTTCATTTTTTCTGTCCATCCTTGTGACAGGGCTTTTGATGTTGAGTTTGAACATAACCAGCTTAGAAAAGCAATTTTATCTTAGATCATCAGCTGAGTATGGCAGAAGTTCTGTGCGTGTGTCAACGTGAGGTTGTGCAGAATGGAGACCCTCTTGACCTTTGAAAAGTACAAAACACACTGCGGTTCCAGGCACAATTGAAGCAGTGATTCTTCCATCTCTCATTAATGTTAACAATATAAGGGTCACCCCATCCTAAAGCCCTTGAAATTCACCCCAAATCCTGTTCAGCCTTTGAGACATTTTGCGCCATTTTTTCCAGCTGAGGTCACCATAGCTTTGTGCAAGGTCAACTGCAAAGGGATGCCAGGACAGTCGGCCTTCACAGTGTCCTAATTTACCCAGTAACCCCTGGAAGTCCATTAAAAAATTTAAAATGATAATATTAAAGTCTTATTTAACAGGGAGAAAGGCCACAGTTCAATTCAGGCTCAATAAGATCAGCCACAACATCTAATTAAAAAGTACTGCGTCAAAGTTATTATTGGATTCCATAGCAACTGTAGCAATAAATAGCAAGATAAGCAGCAGATGAGTGGCTTGCTTGCAGTTGCTCTGTGGAAATAGACTCATTCATTGTTATGCCAATGCGTATTGATGTAATTCTAACTGTCGTTGCTCTATGATTATCTCTTTACGTACAGTTAGTGTAGTGTAACCTTGATTTATGCACTTTACTAGAGCCCCAAAAGGAAAATGGGCAAGGTTAAAAAAGGGCTAATTATAATTAATTACATATATCGATTATAACGGTCTCCATATGAAAGGCATTAAAAGACATTGCAAAATTTTAATGGAGACAATGAGTGGACATCACATAATGACTTTAAATATCAATGTTTTATTTCTACAGGGTGAGCCATTTATATGGATACACCTTAATAAAATGGGAATGGTTGGTTATATTAACTACCTGTTTGTGGCACATTAGTATATGTTGAGGAGGGAAACTTTTCAAGATGGGTGGTGACCATGATGGCCATTTTGTTTTTTCAATAGAAAGAGGGTCATTTGACACAACTGATTGGGAATTTCACAAGAAAAACAATGGTGTTCTTGGTTTTAACGTAACTTTATTCTTTCATGAGTTATTTACAAGTTTCTGACCACTTGTAAAATGTGTTTAATGTGCTGCCCATTGTGTTGGATTGTCAATGCAACCCTCTTCTCCCACTCTTCACACACTGATAGCAACACTGCAGGAGAAATGCTACAGTAGCACAGGCTTCCAGTATCAGTAGTTTCAGGTGCTGAACATCTCGTATCTTCACAGCATAGACAATTGCCTTCAGGTGACCCCAAATATAAAAGTCTAAGGGGGTCAGATCAGAAGACCTTGGGTGCCATTCAACTGGTCTGACACTAACCCACATTGGATAGATTCCTCCAAGACTGTTGGAACAAAAAAAATAATGGTATGGTGTGGTATATGGGGTACAAAGATAGTGGGGCCATTCTTCATCAATGAAAATACCACTGGATATTTGAAATTGCTACATGATGATGTGTTTCCCTCTTTATGCACTGAAGCTGGCACGTTCCCTGAGTTTTATCAGCAAGATGGTGCACCACCACATTATGGGTGTCAGGTCCGAGCATTCCTAGATGAACAGTTTCCTAGAAAGTGGATTGGTCGTCGTTGGCCAGTTGAATGCCCCCCAAGGTCTTCTGATCTGACCCGCTTAGACTTATCTTTGGGGTCATCTGAAGGCAATTGTTTAATTGGAAACCTGTGCTAGCTATGAACACATTTTATAAGTGGTCAGAAACTTGTAAATAACTCATGAAAGAATAAATTTACGTTAAAACCAAGCACACCATTGTTTTTCTTGTGAAATTCCCAATAGGTTTGACCCTCTTCCTACGGAAAAAACAAAAGCTGGATACAAAATGGCTGACTTCAAAATGGCCTCCATGGTCACCACCCATCTTGAAAAGTTTCCCCCCCTCACATATACTAATATGCCACAAACAGGAAGTTAATATCACCAGCCATTCCCATTTTATTAAGGTGTATCCATATAAATGGCCCACCTTGTACAAAACTGTAACATTTTTGGTTTAACAAATACATATTGATTCTGTATTAAAAAATATTGTACAAGCATTTATTTTTTATCTGTTTGTTATCATTTATCAAGGATGCATTAAATTGTTCAGCAGTGACAGTAAAATGGTTGCAAATTTTACCCCTATAAAAAAGGAAAATAGCAATAAATTAGTATAAAATAATAGCAATTAGCATTTAATAGCAATTAGTATATTTAAAAATACTCATTTATTGCTATTCAATTATATTTAAAATATATTGTTCCTTTTAGTTATTTTAAAGAATACTGTAAAAACTGTCATGCTTTCTCAAAATAATGAGCAGCACAAACATAATTAATAAATAATAATAATAATATATATTATTAAATATAATACCTAAGACTGTTAAAAAATAAATGATATTTTAAAAATGTATGACAAAAGAACATTGTTTTGAATAATAGTAGTATTATTATTACTGATTTTATTACATTTTGATAAAAAGAAATTCAGTCTTGGTGAGCGTAAGAGACTTCTTTTATTAATACTAAAAATCATACAAACCCCTTTTTAAAATGGTAGTGTATGCATAATAAAAAGTACTTAGACTAAGATGTTGTTGCATAAAGGTTTGAGTATGTTAAGGTCTAGCACTGCGGTTGTTTCCTGTTGTCTTGTCTGTCATCTGCAGGAGTGTGAGTTCTGGATGAGTCAGAGTTGCGGTGTGGAGTTGTCTGTGCTCCAGACTGATGTTTTGTTTTATGAAATGTAACCATTTTCCTGTCTTTCCACACACAGCTTCTGTCTCCCTCACTGCTGGTGTTCATGTTCTCTCCTCTCAGAGATATTGCTCTGTGATATTGCTTCACCCTGGTATCGTTCTTATTTTGTTTCTCTATTTCAGAACTGAGCTCGGAGAACGTGCGCACGTGCTTTCAGATCATCAATGCCTACATTTATCTCTCGGCTACAGATTTCTTACAGGTTGGTGGAAAAAAGATTTCAAATAAGCAGACATTCAAAGATGGGAATGACTGTGTTCAACATAACCTTATTTGCACTTTCTCAAAAGATGAATGTGGCATAAATCTGAACTGACTAGTGTGTGATGTTTCAGTTTGAAATATTTTTTATAATGAGTGACTTCTACAGGCTTGTTCTTGCTGGAAGGACCTTTTATGCTCTGGAACTTAAAAAAAACGTACAAATCTAAGCTACTTTTACTGTGATTAATTAAGCAGGGTGTGTAACAGATTGGAAATAAAAGGTAAAGTGAGCTCAACTGAGGGTGTTGATATTTTTAACCATCCTTTGAAAATTTGACATTATACCAGTTAATGTTTTAACAAACCAAAGTCAAATAAACCAATCCTTTTGAATATATTACATTTTCTGCTAATGTTGTCATTTTCCTGTTTTTATTGTGAAATTTCTATTTGGGGGGGGGGAAATAATAAATATTTCTCATAATTAAAATAAATAAATAGAACTTTACGTTAGAAGGTGATTGCAAAAATGTTCCTTTTTTTTCTTCAGCCAATCACAACCAAAAATTGAAACTATTGGTTCTATAACCAAATACTGAATGATTAATGACAGAAATGATTGTGCTCTGTTTTTACATGTGCTCCTCTCCCTCTAGAACTATGCAGAAGCCCTTTGCAGATCTTTCTGTGAACTGCTGAGAGACATCACCACAGAAGGCCAAGTCCAGATTCTGAAGGTACGACTCAATCCTTCCCCGCTAGGCTCTTTTGTGCTTGTTGTCTTAGCGCTCTGTTGTGAAATGAAGTGCCCTGGCACTGCAGCAGAATATAATGACTAAGAAACCCATTCCTCAACCCTGTCGTTTTGGTTTTGAGTAGTCCACAGTCAGCTCAGTTTTTTTTCGAAGCCCTTCTCGACTTCGCTTGCTTTAGCTAATGCGCTCCAGCTCTTAGATCTGACAAGAGGGCGTGCTTTTTGACACTGTTTCCACACAAACAGTTGGGGCAGATTTTTACTTTGAAGAAAGGATGAAAGGGCTACGTGCGGGACCCCAATATTTCATTGACTAATTTTCAGACGTTTTAATTACTTCATTTAGCATTATGACCCGTTCTACCTTAGCACAGATAATAGTCATACAGGGGTCGTATAGCTGAATCCTGTCTGATGTGGGCTTCAAAGTGAGGTTTTGTCCGCTCTGCAGTTCCGGCTCTCTCTGGAGGCGGAGGGACAGAGCGCCGTGGAACGGCTGCCAGGATGCTGCCATTAGAGATAAAGCTTTTCGTTTTGGCCTCCAGCTGCTCCTTCATAGGTTAGCAGATGCTCATCAGAGAACCAAAGCCAATTTGGAGCATAAAACTGGCTCTGCGTCTTCGCAGGAAGAGCTGGAGTGCTAGGAAGAGCATTTTGGATTATTGTTGATATTAGTGTTGTATTGTGGTAGCATTGTTGTTGTGTCATCTCTTTAGGGCAGTTTGAAACTTTTCTAATTAACTTAATTCATTTTTTTCCCCTCGATCCTAAGTAGAGCACAGGTGTGTGCGCACGTGTTTACCCGCTCCATGTGCCAATAGGCAACATCTTTCCACAAGAGTGAAGGCAACTTTAATTGGAGAAAAACGAGCCCAAGGTTATCTGAGACGTACATGTATATTTTTTGACAGTTTGATAGAAAGCCTCGTTTTGTGCCTGTTGATGGTGGGAATCTGCGTGTACAAGACACCTCTATTGAAAATAAAAATTAGGGCATGCTGGGGGAAAGATCTATAGCATTCTCAAACTGTTTGGAGCGATTGATACTGAATCCCTGTCTATTATTCCTTTAGAAGCAATTTTGGTAGTTCTTTTGTCGTTACCATGTCTTCTTATTTGTTGTCTTGTAAAAAAGAAACAATAAATAAGTACATAAACTAAACCTTCAGTTATTGCATAAAAGCAAAATTAATAAGTAGTTGTGCATCTTTTACTTTTCTTCATCTTGTTTAAGTTCTTTCCTCCTTTAAATGAAAAAAAGATTTGGGGGTACAGTAGAATGTCCAGTGGCCTTTTTTCTATAATGAAAGTATATGAAATATAATGAAAGTGGGCTTATGATTCTTCTTTATCCTTTGTGAATCATGTCAATATAAATCATCATCATCCATTTTCACTCATGTATGAACATTCTGCTGAATATCTCATTTTCCTGGTTAAAATAAACGAATACAGCTTTGGAATGAATATATAAATTTGTCTTTGGGTGAGTTGCCCTTTTAAAGGTTAATAAGTGAACATTTTATAAGTCTTCATTTCAAACAACCTGTCACACCAGCACTACTTCATTTGCTTCTCAACATGGAAACTGTTCTGAATGCATTGAAGCATCTGTGTAGGCAGTGAAAGCCTCAGACGTGTGGGTAGCCATTCGATTAACCTCTCAGAGGATTATCTGCCTTCTTACACAGCAGGTAGCATGTTCGGTAAGTAAATCATCGGGTCCAGCTTTGTAACTGCCTAATTAACTCTTCGTTTAAATCAGCAGTATCTGGCGACACTACTTTCTCTTTATTGACTTTTTTTAATTAACAAAGAGAGAAGGGGCCATCTTCTCAGTAAAATTTGTTTGGAGAGATGTCGCTGAAGTCAAAGGCTAAAAGACAATGAGATGGCAGGCCATTTAGCTGTTTGATGGTGTACGCAGATCAAGAACTTTATAGTTCATGTCCTTTTATGACAGAAACCACCTTTGTCAAGGGGAACTAATTTTAAGGCACTTCTGTTAAGAGTACTCCAAAATCACATCACAATCATTTCGTTTAGCTAAAAATGAAAAGGTCTGTCATCATTTATTCACCCAGATTTAGTTACAGAACCCAGAATTGTTTTTTATTTTCAGCTGAACTTGCATGAAACTAGGGCTGTATGTCTGGCTAGCATGAATGATTTCACTGGGGTTTAAGAAAATGTTTTTGGCCTTCTATCGGCCCTGGCCAGGACATCCGCAGGGAAACGTGGTAGTTAGTGACTGATTTGAAGAGCAAACTGTGCAGCTGGAGCCAAGTACAAGTGGGAGCCCGTAGGGGCGTCCTTGGATGCTCTCACACACTGACCACCAGCTCGCGGACTGTCAGTGCCCAGATCCTCCTCTGAAAAACATTCTTACAGCTGCTTACGCAACTGATGTGGTTTGTGTATTACTAACTATATGACGGATAGTAAAGGTATGTTCAAAATTTAAGCTGTATTAATAGTTGTAGCATACGGTTACTTCAAGAAATTCTATCGTAAATTATATTTCATGTCATAAATAACGACAGAGGCAAACGCAGTACCAAACGATTAACTTTACTTGATAAATTTTATTCTTAATGAAGTTCCAGACCACATCAGTAAGGAATTGATGCTTTGTTCACTACTTTTTACCACAAATTTGTTTATGAACAAGGCACAGTTCGATGCAGGATTTTTAGAAAACGAAAACTAGAAGATAATGCTGTATCGAATATATTGCATCCAGTTTCTTAACATTCAAGTATAGTTGACTGTTTTTCTTCCGTGGTCGCTATTGCTTTGTCTGTTACCACAGTTTGTTTGACACGTACTGATGTACTATATGAAGGATGTAGGCTGAAAAACAATAACAAATGATAAGATAACGATAAAGTTCTAAAAATTGTCCTCAATACTAAAGAATAGCCAGGTCCACACAACAGCTATAATGATAAAGGCATAGAAAAATGATATAGATGGAATCGCTTTCAGAATTATTTTTGTTTTTCTAGCTGATAAAAAAATCTGCTATAAGGAATTTAAAGCAGCAGATGAGTATGCGCTGAAAATATTCAGACAATATTATTTGCTGGTGTGTATGTTAATATCGTAATCTTTATAGTTATCATACTTGGCTTGAACGGGCCTTTAGCCAATCATGGCAGTGGGCATTTAATCCACCACGCCTATTAAAACAGAGCTTTCCAAAAAGCGACAGAAAATAGCGTATTACTTTAAAGTGCTGTTTTTTTATGTAAAAACCTGTATAGTATTATAAGTGGAGAACAGTAAAAAATAATTATAAAAATAACGTGGTAAAGTAATGTGCAAGTTAACCTCCAAACAGTAAAGTGTACCCAAAAATGTTTCATTTTGCACTTTACAAGAGAACGTGGCGTATTTCCCACTGCAGTTTAGGAAGGCTGTGCCAGCTCAAGCTTTCTACTCCATCATGGCTGCAATCCAGATACATCAGACACATTCATTTGTACATGTTGTTTCTAGATTACCCCTCTGTAGTCACTTAAGTAAAGTTCAGCTCCATGTGCCAGGCTGTTTGTGCACCAGTGGCTTGAAGAAGAAAAATGAAAACCGTAGCACACCTTGAGGGAGCGGTTCATCCTGCATCCTGTCAGAGTCAGGCTGGAATAGGAGGGTAATGGCCTTGGGCTGCCAAGAACCCTTCTCAAGCCAATACATAGTCTGACAACAGAATTCACACAACTACAAGCTCCTCTTGCACTCTTTCAGAACAGCCAGACAATTCACATCATTAAAAATTAGTTGGTTGTCCTCAAGGTCAGAAGTGTGCAGCAGGACTGGGTAATATATATAGAATATTTATGATTTATTCGATTAGATTTTGCTGGTGATATAATATTAAACAGAGGTGTGAAATTCATAGTAATTTATTGTGCTTTTTATTCGCCCATTCCATTTCCTAAAGGCCATCCCAGTAGGCTTGTTCCAGGCCTTCTCGTTCTCGAATCATGATGATGGTAAAATATATTAATAGAGTCCCTGTGGATGGATTCCTGCTTAAAAACAGACTTGAACAACCACCATTGTGCTCTTGAACAAGCCATATATAACCCTGATGTTCAGATTTCTTTCTTTATGTGTGAGTAGACATGTGCCGATGCGTCACGATAATGAATATGCGCGTTATGGTTATCGTTGGAACTCCAAAATACCGAAAAATAATTATTTGTTTAAAATTATTCAGAATTTGGAGTGCATTTTAAGAGCTCTTTTCTCATTAACTGGTTAAATGCACAACACCACCGTAAGCTGCGTAAAGACACTTCTGACGAGAAGCGTATGGCAGAATAAGTGAGCTTTGTGCTGAATTGAAGCGCGCATTCACTCTCTGACAGCCGAGGGCACTGAACAGCCATTTCCTCGGAAACGCCATAATCAAAGCTGCTGCGCTATATTTTAATTGAAATGATTTAAGTATCCATTCAGATTTTTGTATTCGGGGTGATGTTCTTACAGCACCAAATACTTTAAAGGAGTGATACAAAGCCAATTTTCCTCTAGCTTATATGATTCTTTAGGGTCTTAATTGAAAGTTTGTAATATAGTTTGCATTAAAATTTCTCAAAGATAGTGTAAAAAATGCTTTTTTTGTGTGTAAAAAAAACAGCTTTTTAGAAATCACTCTGTTCTGTGTACGTCCCCTTTAAATCTGCACAAGCTGCACTGACTCCGCCCCTCTTTTCCGAGGCACTCTCAGAGGATCATTTTTTTGCCGGTCATAGTGAAACTTGCTAATTAGCACATTATTAAGAAAGGTGATGTGCAAAGATTCATTAAAAGACTGGATCATGAATGATTCTCGCCAACATAAATGCATTTTGGTTGATCAAGGGCGCGTTTTCCTTAAGAGCCAAACGTAATGTTTCTCCTCTGCGTCCTCAGTCACTCAGATTGCGGGTAAATGACTACTGGTATGTACTAATTATGTATTATGGCAAATCTATTATGGCAAAATTTGATACCGGCGTAAGCCCATATCTCTTAAAAAAAAAAAAAAGAAAGAAATGTAGTATCACTTAGAGCCCTTAGAACACTTTTAGGGTCTCTTAACTAGTTGCTAGAATATTAGCCATGTATCAATACTAATTAAGTACATATTAATGCCTTATTCTACATAACTAATCCTACCCAAAACCTAAATTTAACAACTACCTTTTTAATAAGAATTATTAATTAATTATAAGTAAAATGATTAAAAATGAGGAATTTATTGAGGGAAAAGTTGTAGTTAATAGTGGATAAGTGATGTAAGATGATCTATTTTGGGTTCTTAAAAAATATGATAAATTGAAGTACATTAATTTATTTCCATCTAAACAAATCTAAAAATAAGAAAGAAAAAAAATGTATGATATTTTTAAACTTTGCTTATATACAAGTTATGATTGTTAATATATTTTAGACATGTTTTCAGTTCATTTTCCTCATAGTGTTATTATTAACATACTGCCCAAGTGATGTGGAACCCATGTTTTTAATGTTTTTGGAAAAAACAAAATATCATGCAGTACAAAGGTTTTGATTTCAGACTGTGGATAAACAGTTGAACGTCTAACCAAGGAATTTTAAGATGAGCGTTTAAATCACAAATTGACTACTTGGAAATCTGGAGCGGTTGAACTCTCAATTTCTGCTCTTGCCCACTTTTAATTCTCTTTTCTTTTGTTTCTTACAGGTTGTTGAAATTGCCATAAAAGTAAGTCCTATATTGGGCTCCCATATATTTCAGCCTCTTCTGCCAGCTGTGGTACGGGGGATAGTTGAAGGCGAAGTGAGTGTAAACACAACGCACTGTATTACATTACACCTATTGCACTCAGTGAAAATGCACTGTTTCCAGTTTTTAATGTTTACACATGCTTGTGCATTGTGATTACAGAGGTATCCTGTGGTTATGTCGACATACCTGGGTGTGACTGGTCGGATTCTCCTCCAGAATTCCGGCTTTTTCACATCACTTCTCACTCAAATGGCTGTGGAATTCAACCAGGAGGTGAGGATGAATGCCAGCTCTGATGCAAAAACACCTGTTCATAGTTTTTAGTTCAGTTTTAAAGATTTTAGTTTTAGTTAATTCGAAAAAAAAATGATATAATAGATAATAAATATGCAATATTGACTGATTACCGATATAACAATATACTGTGAATGCTTTGCAAGAATAGTACATTAATACAAAAAAAGTAATAACTTAGAGGAGGCCATTTTATATTATAAGTAGTCATTGCTTAATATACACTTTTTAATAATTGTTATAAAAGCCAAAAATTCAATATTGGTGCATAACTAATTATTGTTATGGTAAAGATCTCCAACTCTCATACCTCAGATGTTGGAGGAAAAATAGATTAAAAAGAAAACTCTTCTTTCCCCATACTTATCTGTTAGTCAAGGTCAAGTACACTGAAGCAAAAAATCATTAGCAAACAAACAAAAAATCCTCAAGCTTGGCCTAGTTTTCTGCTTCTGTGCGGTGTATCTTTATTTTGGTTTGTGGAAGTTGATCCTACTGTAATTTGGTCCCAGTGGACCAAGATGTTTTGCTGAGCCGCCCACACAGCATCATTCCCTTTCAACCCTGGGCTGTATAGCTCCCCACCGAATTATTGAGCTCATTTGCACTATTGTAGTCTCAGCATATATTGGTATGCTCCTTAATTTCCTCAATCCCAAATATATCTTTCTTGCTGAGACCCCTTCATTATTTACAGAATCAACCAAATAACTTCAAAGATGGAGGTTTTTATATATTCGCCCTGTCAGGCAGCTCGATGTACTCTAATGTTTTCCTCTTATCTTATGAAGGGTGTATTAATCTTGTTTCCAGTGAGCCTCGCTCACCTGTGCACGGCTAAATTATAAATGAGAATTATGTGAACAAGATTGTTTATCTTTGTGATCTCCGCTTTCTCAGGCAGACCAGCTCTTGGGGAGTATGATTGAGATGTGGGTGGACCGCATGGACAACATCACCCAGCCTGAGAGGAGAAAGCTCTCTGCCCTGGCGCTCATGTCGCTTTTACCATCTGACAACAGGTTTGTTATTATATAAACACCTGCAGGATCGTCCTATCACATTTGCATGCAAATGTCTGAAGCTTATATAGCAAGTCATCAGCAAGCTGTACAAGTGATAACATTTATACAGATCATTTGACATTCACCTCGGAGACCATACAAATAAAAAGTCACTTTGTAATGATGACTCGCCGGGAGAAATGGCTTGTTGGTTTTAGCCACGTCAGTAGTTTGGATGTTAATTATATTACGAGGCATTTACATTTCCACGCATCAAAATGTCGTTTTTACACTGCTGATATATTAGACCAAACAAAGCAGAAATTAGTTATCTTTCACATTTTTTATTTGTTTGTTTTTTTCAGTGACCTTGGTTCTAGAAATATTTTTACCAAATCATTTTCTCTATAGACATTTTTTTAAATCTTCAATAAACAGTGAATAGCTTTGTAAATTCACAGTTGTGTGATGTAAAGTCCCAATTACGTGATGTAAATTCACAATTGTGTGATGTAATGTCACAATTGCGTGATGTAAAGTCATAGTTACGTAATGTAAAGTCACAATTGTGTGATGTAATGTCACAATTACGTGATGTAAAGTCACAATTGCGTGTATAAAGTCGCAATTACGTGATGTAAATTCACAATTACGTGATGTAAAGTCACAATTACGTGATGTATTATGAGTTATGAAGTGACTATGGCAACTTATGAAGTCACTATGGCAAGTTATATAGTCACAATTGCCACATTACACTTGATAATTCTGACTTTGTAACTCACAATTGCATGATATAAAGATACAAACTCGCAATTGCATGTTAGGAGGTTCAGTTTTGAGTGGGAAAAAGAATTGCGAGTTTATATCTCCCAATTCATAACTCACAGGTCTGACTTTATATCATGCAATTCTGAGAAAAAAAGTCAGAATTGTGAGATAAAAAGTCGCAATAAGCTTTTACATTTTTTTTATTCAGTGGCGGAAACGGGCTTCCATATGTAACACAAAAAAGTTGACATTTCTGAACTTATTTTGATTAGTTAAAGTAACATACAAACTTAAGTTGCCATGACTTATTTATTTATTTATATTTATATTCATGTACAGAAAAATGTACCTACGTCCCGTTCAGTAACACTTACTGCAAGGATAAGGACCCATCCTCACTATTAGCAAGCCTATTATTTACATCTTTTAGAGCGCACATTCTGCATGACCATAATCTATATCCTTAAATCTACCCAATACCTAAACTTAACCACTTAAGTAAATATTAACACAACAAATAATAAAGTATTAATAAGTAGCAAATTAGGAGTTTATCGAGGCAAAAAGTTAATGGTTTATTTATAACAAGAATTGAACGGATGCAAAAGCCTCTGACTACGTCTGACTTTTTTTTTTTATTCGCATTTCTTTCTGGCTACTCTGTATAGGTTACATATTTGTCCTTCCATATGGGTTGAGGCTGGGATTTAACACATTTAAAGGGAAAGTACTTGATAAGCATATACAACATGTTGAGATCATTCACTCAGTATCATTTTTTTTTTTCATTTTTTACCAAGATGGCTTATAGAGGCTTTGCATCTGAACCTTAAAATGAAGTCTGACCAGAAAATCAGTAATTTCAATAGCAATCCGCAGCTTTCAGTCACGTGACTGAGCGGGAGGGTAAAACATCAATATAACTGCAGCACAAGAGTGTAAATTTTCCATCTGTTTGTGACACATACTATTTAGATCACCTCTCGAAAGAATAAAACTATTGCTTCTCAAGAAAATGGATGTTTTGGCCATTTGCAGTCCGTTTTAAGCACCCACGGCAAAATTTCAACAGGTAAACAAATATATAGTACAAACAAAAGTGTATAGTATATAGTATAAACAAAAGAATGTAAAAGCAGTTAAAGTTACTAAAGTTATTTAAAACAATATCAAATTCAGTAATCTCTGTATTAATGATGCATAGTTTACATTTATAAGCACAATCAAACTGAATTAATGGTTCAGTGTTCCTTTTAATGCTTAATAATGGGAAACTATTTAACTTGCTTGTTGTGTTTATATTCTGGCTTCATCTGCTTGTCTGTATAAAATATACATCAACAATAAAGTGTTGACTGAATTTGGCCTTTTAATAATTCTTTTTTGCTCTCAAAGGGGACACTTTCTTATGAATTAAATTCTGTTGTGAATAACCCATTTACTTAAGGCCCTTTTTTTTTAAATCTTTTTAACTGTGCATACATGATTCTGGCAGCAACATAGACACTGGAAATGGCATCATTAAGGGAAGAGATGCACTTGTTTACCTCCACAGCACACATAATGTTGTGAATGGCAATAACAGTACACAATGAGAAGGTAATTTGCATGATTTTCTTTTCTAGGAAACGTTGTCAAGCAGAAATAGCATTTTTCTTCCATGTGGCACAATGATGAACAAGATATATTTAAATTTCATGTCAAACAGGTTGCTGACCCTTTCCACCTTAAAAACCAGCCCAGGTGGTCATACTGCTTTTACATGTGCAGACTGTCAGAGGAAGAGAAACTGTGGAGAAATTCATGATCGACTCTCCTCGTTTCTCATTACAGTATAAATATTCAGTCTGCCATCATGAAAACATTTGAACATGTCTCTGCATGCAACCTCTTCCTTTTCCGAAGGGCATCCAGTCCATTGCAAAGTATTTGACGCTCTGGATTTATCTGATCCATTGTATGCGTCCACATTTTGTATGTATGTATTTGTCTGTACACGTGCCATTGTGAGATCTTGCATTGTGGAATTGTGTTGGGGACTGTGGAATCGATTGTGGTGCCTCAGCAGGTCTGTTGTCACCTTATTTCATTGAGTTTGATCCTACAGGTCATTGTTCAGTGAGATCAATAATGGCATCAATACCAAAGCCCTTCGTTGTCAGTCTCCCTCCCACCCAAAGCAGTGATTAACTGGCAACAATGACAGCTCCATCATGGCCTTGTTTTCCTTCTGCAGTTTTCAGGGCTTTGCCGTGATATACAGAAGAGGCTCCCCATGCGGCTTAAGCCTGAGTCTTGAGGGAGAGCGGGATAGTCATGCATTATCAAGCTTGTAGAGACAGCCTGGATCTGTGAGCCATATCTCTCAGCCTCAGTCTCTGAAGCGCAGATGCACGATGTTGTTTTCTCCATTATTGCCACATCTTGCCTTCTGCTCAAATTCAATCCAGTGTCAGAAATAAACTTTTTTCCATTATTTTTCGGGAGGAAAGCTGCACAGTTATTACATGACCATTATTACTGTTACGGCCGCCACAGTTTAACTGATCAAGAAACAATAAATTCCAGAAATATTTCTAATATTGTAGAGATACTGTCAAATGCTTTTGCTTAGTTATTTTTTTGCAGCATTGTAATACAAAAGGCATGCATAAAAATATTGGACAAAACATCCAAAAAAAACGTGTTTTTTATTTTCTGTGCATCAACTATAAGAATTGTTATTATAATATCAAAAGCAATAATCAGCAGTTGTTGATATTTGTCATAATTTTGGAACTCTATTTCAATTGCAAGTGATGCTGATGTGAGTCATCATTTGTCAAATACTTAAATTGAATGCATTTATTAACATTCAATCAGAATAATTCAATTTTACAATGATTGCCTATGAATCAGTTTTTAGACGAAGAGTATTAAGCATCTGATGCCTTAGCAAACAACAACACAAAGGCCTTAAATGACATTTCTTAATAGAAATTTGCTACCATTCGAAATTTGAGTCAGTTTTGTTTTTAGAAGATAATAACAAATTAAAACATTCAGCAAGGATGCATTAAATTCATTCAATTTATGAAATCAAAAGTCACAGTAAAGATGTATATAATAACCTTTTCATCAAAGAACCCTGGAAAATATATATTTAAATAAATATATATATCAAATATTTTCTGAAATGATGACTTCTGATTATGTGAAACTGAATCCTGGAATAATTCTATTTTTAGTTTTCTGAAACTTTGACCTTACGTTTCCGAACCTGATCCAGACAGATATTTTTTTTTTCTGTCTGACTGTGGTATTACAATATTGCAATATACAAACTTATTTTAGAGAAGAATTGTGCCCTGCCAGTTCACAATCATCCTTATTCAGATGCTTTTTCGTCTCTCTTTAGACTCGTGTGACTTGAACAGCGCAGAGAAAATTATGAAAGCAGACTCTGAAAGGATATTTAGCAGCGCCGAGAGGCTTGCATGAAATGAGGCCCAGCATATTAATTTTCACAGGCATTCAGGGTGCTTTGAATGGCATTTTCTGATCCTGCCATTACTATTCTATTTGCTGTGTTCTGACTTCCTCTGAATAAACACCTGTGGGCTCACAGCAATGCCCAAGGCACTGAATGTTTCCTCTCTGAGGTGCAATACATCACAAATAATTTCGCCCCCTAATGAAGTATAACCGCAGTGATGACAGCAATGAAACGATACAGATTTGTCTCTGCTTCAGTCATTTGGAGAGCGCAGAATAAACAGATGATGATAATAATGATGTAATGATCCCAGCACATACAGCCAGGCCAAAAAAGGAAGAGGGATATGCAAATTGGGTCTTGGTTTTTACACATGCACAAACAGAACCATTCAAGAGTGTTTTCAAGCAGCTGCCTTTGGAATAATGATGTTTGTGTTTTCCAAAACATTTAGATAGTTTAGAGCAAGCTGCTTGCTTGATTACAATTGGAATACATATTCAGAAGAGAGCCAAGTGGAATACATGAAGTAGACGGTTGTTAATTTAACATACTGTAAATATAAAGTAGCATTGCCAACACTTGACAGTTATTCAAAAAATAATCACATTTATATACAGTGGGTACAGAAAGTATTCAGACCGCCTTAAATTTTTCACTCTGTTATATTGCAGCCATTTGCTAAAATTATTTTTTTCCTCATCAATGTACACACAGCACCCATATTGACAGAAAAACACAGAATTGTTGACATTTTTGCAGATTTATTAAAAAAGAAAAACTGAAATACATGGTCCTAAGTATTCAGACCCTGTGACACTCATGTATTTATCTTATATTTAGTGCTGTCCAATTCTTCTGATCATCCTCAAGATGGTTCTATACCTTCATTTGATTCCAGCTGTGTTTGATTATACTGATTTGACTTGATTAGGAAAGCCACACACCTGTCTATATACAGTGAGACCTTACAGCTCACAATGCATGTCAGAACAAATGAGAATCATGAGGTCAAAGGAACTGCCTGAAGATCTCAGAGACAGAATTGCGGCAAGGCTCAGATCTGGCCACGGTTACATAAAAAAAATTCTGCTGCTCTTAAGGTTCCTCAGAGCACAGTGGCCTTCATAATCCTTAAATGGAAGACGTTTGGCATGACCAGAACCTTT
>JAUCMT010000154.1:13779740-13794533 GCA_032357475.1 Enteromius thamalakanensis | reverse complement strand
CTGTAGTAGCGTATAGTCCACTGTCTATAATAGCCTAATTTAGATATCACTTTTTTTTTTAACCGACTACCGACAACGGTTATCGGTTAACATCCCTAGTTTGTATCACACGATTCTGAGGAAAAAAATTGCAATAACCTTTTTTTATGCTTTATTAAGTGGCGGAAACTGGCTTCCATAACATTCTGAGGCCAAACACACAAGCACTCTTCTTCATGAGCACTTGAGTATGTGGATAAATCTAGAGTAGAATGCTGTCTATCTGCTGTTAAAATATAAGCTGCACTGATGTATCGTCCCAGCCCTAATAAGGGGTGACTGTACTATAAAAACGTTTTTAAAATTCTAAACTTTTTATTAGTCTAAAAACAACTGAAGCCAATTCACCAAAACGACAGCTTACGAAATATGCTAATAGCATAGCTAAGCACCACCTCCACAGAAGATGATCAACACCTGCTTCTACATGACTGTCTGTTTAACCCTGCCCACCGATTCAAGCATGTAGTGCAGGTCACCAAGTTCGGTCCTGGAGGGCCGGTGTCCTGCAGAGTTTAGCTCCAACCTGCCTTAACACAGCTGCTTGAAAGCTTCAAGTACAGTATACCTAGTAAGAGCTTGATTAGCTGCTTCAAGTGTGTTCGATTAGGGTTAGAGCTAAACTCTGCATGACACTGCCCTCCAGGACCGGACTTGGTTACCCCTGCAGTAGTGTTTATCAGAGAGACAAACATGCAGGTCTATCTAAAAACCAAACCATAAAGATGCTCTGAAGACAAGATTTTGTGCAATTCCAAGTTGTTGAAAAACTGTGTTTGCTTTGCCTTCCTTCTGATCCCATTAGAAGGAAGGAACATTATAGGAAAGAATGAGTCAACTTTATTTTTGATAATAACAATTCAGACCGCATCAGTAAGAACTTGGTACTTTCTTCGCTTTATTTTACTTTGGATTGATTTACAAACAAGGCCCAATTCAAAATGGGATGTTTTTACTACGTGGTCACTATTGCTATGTCTCTTCTTACAGATCATTTAATATGTATTGGGTTAATCATGCATTTTTTACGTAAACGTGGCCAAGTGTAAAATGGCAGTCAAAGACAGCAAACTTCTTTGAATTACAGTTCCTTTCAATCCCACCCCGCCGTATAGATACATTTCATGCGTAATATCCCAAAAACAGTTTACAACATAAGTTCTAAATGTCTGATAGGAATCAGAAGTATGTGTAAAACAGAAGTCCATTTTTGTGCATCTGCCTATCTGTGAAATGTCATGTAGTGATTTGAGACGGCGCTTGAATTACATGAAGTTCAGCAGCTGGTGTACTATCAGCAGCAGTGAGTAGCAGCCGTGTGGTGACCCCGCTCTAGGCCCGTCATGCTGCTAAATCGGACCTCTGATTAGCTCCACGCCTCTGAAATGACAGCTGTACCGGATACAGATCCGTTGCACTGGAATGAAGGTATGGCAGCTTCAGTAGTGGAAACAGTGCACCGTGCCAATAGGAAGAGTTTGATCCTGAGCAAGATACTGGAGACACCATCAACACACGCTGTGTGCTCAATATAGCAACTGACATAGAGCGAGACATGCCTCTCTGTCGCTCCTCGAATATCACAGACCTGTTACTCCGAGGGTCTTCAGGTTGGGTGTGCAACGACATGGCATTCTGTTCTTCAACTTGTACTCTTCATTTGCCTCTCTCTCTTTTCCTACCCTCTTTAACCTCTCCTCCTGTCTCCCCCTCCAGTCTCTGTCCTTGGCAGAGCAGTGTGTGGTAATCCTATTACTCTTGTGTGAAAACCAGCTGAGAGAAAGAGAGGGAGACGGAGAGAGAGGGTGAGCGGGAGAGAGGGATTGTCAGTTCTCTGTTATAGCGGTGAGCAGACAAAAAGCACTTTAAGCTATGGAACATGACCCTAAAGACTGAGGGAAGAATACAGGGATGAGAGAGGAGGGGCGCTAAGGGGAGATGATGGGATGCCTGACAGTTGGAGCGCCAAACTTGAAAATAAACATGTTCTTTTACGACAAAGAGCCCATTGATGTGCTCTCTCATAAGGACAACACACGCAGATAGAAAAACACAAGTGGATGAACTTATTCTTGTAATTGTAATTCTTTAGTTGTAATCATATGAAGTGAAGTTGATTTACATTTTGTTCATTTAGCAGATGCTTTTATCCAAAGTGATTTGCAACAAGCAGTCTATCTCAAGGATGCAATTACACGAGGAGTTCTAGCAATACAAAGTTTCAAGCACTGTCCAGGGGTGCATTTCCCAAAACGGTTGTTATCTATGGATGGCAGTTCCACTGAACTCTATTGGCAATGACGGAAATTGTGGCCATATTTTCGGGGGGTAAATGCACACCAGAATAAAGTGAAATAATAAAAGATTTTTTTCTAGTTGTCTAGTAAAGCTACACATTTTCTGGTCATATGGCAATAGTATTTTATAGTATATTATTTTGTATTTTATATGTCTTTTTATTTTGTCTACAAATTTCACGTCATATTTATTGGTCATTTTTAGTTGAGGAGAAATCCGAGAAGGAGACTGTTGAGGTATTTTAACATCCGATATTCCGTTACTATCATCACAAATTTTATTGTCAATGTCAAGTGAATATTTGATGTAATTGATGTATGAATATTTTACACAACAGAAAAATAGTACGCACATTGCATGGTAAAATGATTCAAATAAAGCCAATATTGTTTAAGCTGCTACATAAAATAAAAACATTACTGTTGTTATTACATGTTATTGTTGTAATATTGTTATTACATTATTATAGTACATGTTTATCATTGATGAAATGACAATTAAAAAAAATCAATTTAATAATAACAATTACTACCAACCTAAATTTGAAAACGTGTTGCATGATGTCTCTCGTTCCATCCCTTGTTTCTGTGGAATTGCTTTACTGTCTTGCTCGGTCTAACAGATTCATCACTAATGTGTGCTTCACTCCACTAGGAGGCCAACAGATAAAGAGGTACAATGAGGCCCTCTTAAATAAAGTACTCTCTATTTTAGTATCTAACTTGACAGTGCAACAACACTCATGTGTGGTAAAATATGCAGCGCACACTAGCACATATATTTGTCCTGCGGGACAACTTCTTCGAAAAATTAGTGCCACGGAGAAACACTTCTGATTATTGAGATCATGTACTTAGATTAAGCGCTAAATGGATGGAGGAGAGACTGTGCAAGAGTGTTGGGAGGCACTGTATCACTTCAGCATCTGTCTGTCACCTCGATTTTAAATGCCGATCATCTCATTAAGAAGAACGGGGGTGGAGGGGGAGGGGGAGGGGGGGTTCTCTCCCATAATGCGACTGAGAGGAATTAAATCAAACAATGAGGGAAGGTATAATGAAATGAGAAGAATGTTTCTGTAATTGATTTTTTTTTAAACCAAAGGCTTAGGTTTAAATAATTGAATGATGTAAATAGCGTCTTGGTATTCCTTTATTTACAAAACAAAAAGTATGCATAAATTCTCATTTGCAAGTCGCTTTGGATAAAAGCGTCTGCTAAATGTCTTATGTCACCAGAGAGTGAAGGGAAATGTGATTTTATATGGTAAGATATAAAGTAACAACTTACTGTGACTTGGTATCTTTCAGTGTGACTTTTTTTCACAGAACTGTGTCTTAATAGCACACAGTGTGACTATATCACTGGTTCTTTACAATAAGGTCCAACACAGTTTCACGACCAATTCGTACGAGGTGGCAAATTTGTGCAAATTCACTCACTCGTATGATTTTGTATGATTTGTCTAAACCCCAGTGATGCATAGGTTTAGGGGCGGGGTTAGGTTCAGGTCATCCGTACAAATTCATACGAATTGGCATCTCGTAAAAAATACATATGATTTAGCAAAAATTGTATGAATTTGTACAAGTGAGGTCGTACGAATTAGCCACCTCGTAAAATATGTTCGAATTGCCGTGAGACTGGGCTGTAAGGTTCTGTTTGTCTAACATCAACAGTCTTTGTTAAAGTTAAAAATACATGTTTTAATATAAACAGAAACCGATTTTAATTTTAATGTTGTATGTAGTAAATGTTAAATTTAACTTTAATACACCCTTTTTGTGTGTTACACTTTCAATGTCAAGACGGGAAACAAAAAAAAAGTAGGGGTTTCCAAATCTTTCACTATATTGTTTCTCCAGTCACTCTGGCTTTTTCTTTGTTTGTGGGAAGCCAGCAGATTTGTGAGAGTGCTGATGGTTATACCTGAACATAAACAAAGTGCAGAGGAGAAGGTGAGTTGTGTGTCAATACATAAACACACTGCAGGTGAGAGCTAGAACAGTGAGGAACTCTTCTTAGAAACTGATAACCTTGAGTTTACTGTACTAAAAGACTTGACAAAGTCCAAGAATGGAAGAGAGTCAGGAGAGCGGAGGACGTGGAGGAAGAGAAGGTTGATGGGGCTAAATAATGATGTGGATGAATAATACAAAAGTGAAGGAAACAGTACAAGGATGAATAGGATGAATCGGACAGCAGAATGTACTGTGCTTTGGCAGAGAGTGCAAAATAGTGAAATATTTTAAGGACAAATTTCGCAATTGAAGACATTTCAACACACTGGGAAACAGAGATACAGTAGGCTAAGAGAGAAGGAAGTAGAAAACAGAAGATGCAAGTGTGTGAGAGAGGAAATGGAAAATTGGGTGTAAATACAATGGCAGACTGTATTTATTGTCCATTACAGTCAAAGGAAATTGCCCATCCCAATAACTGCTCTTGTTTTCTTTCCTGGGGAAAGAAAACAGAGGGTGTCTCGGACAGATGTGACAGCACTGAATTTTTCCAAAACACACACACACACACACACACACACGTTCACACAGACTGCAGCAGCAGCATTATGGAGCTGAGATGCTTATCTGAGGTACGTCTGTTTCCTGTGACCAGAAATGACTGCTGACACTCTACAGCTTGACTAGCACAAATAACAACAACAAGCACAATCATGAGAACCACTACAGCACACATAACAGCTCACAGCACAATGACAACAGTTTCCTCTCAAAGCAAAGTACAATTGATCAGGTTAGAGCTCATAAAAGCACAGACCATCCTGTCAGTCTTGCCTTAACTTTCCCATCACATCAGTTTGAGAGAGCTTGATTAAGGAGTGTCATTCTAACAGACATTTTCTTTATTTTGTGCTGGCTAACATGTATGTGGGACCCTGTTTCTGCATAAAATAAAAATAAAAAATTGCGGCTTTTTTATCTCACAGTTTTTTTTTTCTTCTTGCAATTCAAGTTTGTTTATATCTTAACTCACATCTCACAACTATACAAATTCTGAATTCTAAGAAAAGTCAAAATTGTGAGATACAGTGGGTATCTGAAATTATTCAGACACCCTTCAATTTTTCACTCTGTTATATTGCAGCCATTTGCTAAAATCATTTATGTTAATTTTTTCCTCAATGTACACACAGCACCCCATATTGACAGAAAAACACAGAATTGTTGACATTTTTGCAGATGTATGTAATAAAAACTGAAATATCACATGGTCCTAAGTATTCAGACCCTTTGCTGTGACACTCATATTTAACTCAGGTGCTGTCCATTTCTTCTGATCGTACATGAGGTGGTCCTACACCTTCATTTGAGTCCAGCTGGGTTTGATTATACTGATTGGACTTGATTAGGAAAGTCACACACCCGTCCATGTAAGACCTTACAGCTCACAATGCATGTCAGAACAAATGAGAATCATGAGGTCAAAGGAACTGCCTGAAGAGCTCAGAGACAGAATTGCGGCAAGGCTCAGATCTGGCCACGGTTACAAAAAAAAAATTCTGCTGCACTTAAGGTTCCTCAGAGCACAGTGGCCTCCATAATCCTTAAATGGAAGACGTTTGGGATGACCAGAACCCTTCCTAGAGCTGGCTGTCCAGCCAAACTGAGTTATCAGGGAGAAGAGCCCAAAGATCACGGTGGCTGAGCTGCAGTCGGGAGATGGGAGAAAGTCGTAGAAAGTCGACCATCACTGCAGCCCTCCACCAGTTGGGGCTTTATGTCCCGACGGAAGCCTCTACTCAGCGCAAGACACATGAAAGCCTGCATGGAGTTTGTTAAAAAAAAACACCCGAAGGACTCCTAAATGGTGAGAAATAAGATTCTCTGGTCTGATAGAACTTTTTGACCTTATTCTAAGCTGTATGTGTGGAGAAAACCAGGCACTGCTCATCACCTGTCCAATACAGTCCCAACAGTGAAGTATGGTAGTGGCAGCATCCTGCTGCTGGTTTACCTTCCAAAAAGACAGTGACCCTAAGCACACAGCTTAAATAACAAAGGAGTGTCTTCACAACAACTCTGACTATTGAATGACCCAGCCAGAGCCCTGACTTAAACCCAATTGAGCATCTCTGGAGAGACCTAAAAATGGCTGTCCAACAACATTTACCATCCAACCTGACAGATCTGGAGAAGATCTGCAAGAAGGAATGGCAGAGGATCCCCAATCCAGGTGTGAAAAACTTGGACTGATGGCTGTATTCGATCAAAAGGGTGCTTCTACTAAATACTGAGCAAAGGGTATAAATACTTAGGAATGTGTGGTTTTTCAGTTTTTCTTTTTTAATAAAGCTGCAAAGAGATACAGCCAATCAATGGATGGGGATTATTGGGAGGTCATGATAGACAAGGGCCAGTGAGAATTTGGCCTGGACACCGGGGTTACACCCCTACTCTTTACGATGAGTGTCATGGGATTTTTAATGACCACATAAAATCAGGACCTCGGTTTAACGTCTCATCCGAAAGACAGTACTCTTTGGGCAGTATAGTGTCCCCGTCACTATACTGGGGCATTAGGACCCACACAGACCACAAGGTGAGCATCCCCTGCTGGCCTCTCTAACACCTCTACCAACAGCAACCTAGTTTTCCCAGGAGGTCTCCCATCCAGGTACTGACCAGGCTCAACCCTGCTTAGCTTCAGTGGGCAACCAGTCTTGGGCTGCAGGGTGATATGGCTGTGGCTCATTGTGTGTGTACATTGAGGGAAAAAAATGAACTTAAATGTTTTTAGCAAATGGCTGCAATATAACAAAGAGTGAAATTTAAGGGGGTCTGAATACTTATCAAACCCACAGTATACAGTATATGACTGCATTAAAGGTTTATATTTACTATGTTTTTTTGTTTTTCGAACAATATAACACAAGAAATCAATTTAGTGTTGCTGTAAAGAAATATTTTGATTAATCAGCATTAATAAATCTTTTTGATATTTGTTTTATGTATAAGTAATTTCACATTGCAAAAGGGTGTTGACCCGAAAAAGCTGAAAAAGCTGGGAAAACCCACACAGTATCCTATTTTAGTACTGTAAGTGGTTCTGCAAGTTTAATTGTCTAAAGATGCTGGTTTAGGTGTCATTATGTGTTATACAGGCCTTTTTTTCAGGTCCAAGCAGAGTGATAAGAAATCTTTAATATGATGCATCTTTGATAGGTCACTAGCGCAGCTCTTGTAGCTCTAATATTGGTGGGTTGAGATAAGATTGCCCTCTACCCTGTGTTATACTTAAAAAAATAAAAATAAAAAAAAAAGTAATATCAAAGCTGTAAACTTTATTAAATGTATAGCTGAGTAGATATTTAGCTATTCTTGGTGGTTGCCAAGTTTGCTTGTAGCTGACTTTCAGGGTGTCTTCAGGCAAAACGGTAATTGGCTTTTCAAATATTCTAATATATGCTTAGCATTTTGAGTTATTTCAAACTTTTTTCAGTCATCAGTTTTCAGCGGTGAGCCATATGCAATAATGAGAATTTTACTTTTATGTATTAAAAATGAATGAGGACGCAAATAAAATGAAATGAGCATCTCGTTTTGGATTAAGGAAGCACTCAATTCCTCAGGGCCAGGGTGCAGATGGGTGATAGTGAGGCACACGTCATATTGCAGTTGTAATTTCATACCTCCAGTCTTTCATTCCTGATCAATTTCTTGTTATTAAGTCATATCGGTTGTGCCCCTCTCCCTTAGCAGCTACAGTGCCTCATCATCCTTCCTCTATTTCACCAAAGCAGAGATGTGATTGCTGCTCCAGAAACGGTATCGACTAGTTCATTTCACCGAGCAATGTTTTTAAGATTTTGGATTCTCCTTATCTGGCTTTTCATTGAATGCTGCATGTGAGCAGATCCGAGGCAGAGAAAGAATCGTCACAGGGTTCTAAGTGGACAGTCGAGGGATCTTATGTGTTTCAGCTCTGAGTGACGAATGAACCAATTTGTATCAGACATTGGGGGGTTATATTGGAGACTGTGATGGAAAGGGACAAACATAGGAAAACACAGGCCCTGTCACACATTATAGAAGAAAAATGTGCTGGGAAGGTCAAGACTGTAGGATGTTTTCATACTTAAAGGTATAGTTCACCATGAAATGACAAGTATGTCATTGTTTACTCACCTTCGTGTCATGTATTTCTTCCGTTGAGCACAAAAAGGATATATTTATAGCTGAATGAATGGAAGTGAGTGGTAACCATTGCTGTTAAGCGATATTTTCAATAAATAATGATTACAATTTCTGACTCATTGTGTCTCATACAAAGCTGTCGTATGGCTACAGAAGATAAAGTTAAAAATATAGTTAAAATACAATATAAATATAAAAAAAAAAACTTTTTAGTTAGCTGGCAACATTTTTAATGGGGCTGAAAAGGAATAAATAAAACCTAAAACTCAACTAAATATAAAACTGGAATTAGAAATGGAATATAAGCAAAGTAGTTAATATTAAAACCAAGTAAAATAATAATAATAAAGAATAAAAATCACAGTTAAAGGGAAATTAAAATACATTTTCAAAAAAGTACAAATAAAAGATAATACAAAATGTTGATACAAACTATATGTAATATTTTTATATAAAAAAATCATACTGCATGTGTTTGGAATGACATGATGGTTTTACATTTATGATGTTTAATTTTGAAATCATATGGCTGTGAAATGGGGAAGGTGTCCTTCATTAAGTTCCTGTTCCTGTGCCACAGAAAGCATAAAGGACAGCTACATTAAAGGTTTAATATAATGAATATCTTCACATTTATTGGCAATAACTGCTTCAGATAATGTTAGGTCTCTTGAGTGTAGTTCAGTTTTGAACAGTCAGTCAGACCGAATATTTCTCTTAAGCTTTTGATTGTTCTCTTGCAGAAGGGGTTTGTGAGTGCAAGCTATTTGCAGACTGAAAATCTTAATACCCATGGGTAGGGATGTCGACAGTACAGGTGCTTTGCTCCAAACTCAATGCAAAAACAAACCGGAAAGAAAAAGTAACAATAGCAGTCTAAGTTTCTAAAGTTCAGTAGTCAAGTAGCAACTCTGTACCCACGCTTTGTCACACTGACAGGTGTCTGCTTTTGAGCGCTCTTACACGTATTTACACACGTGCAAAGACATTCTTTGTTAAAATAGCCATTTTGGTGAGATAATAGCTTAGTTTATTTAAAATAATTATGTTTGTTTACTTAACTAAAGTAGTATTTTGAAAAGCGTATATATTTTTGTGAAATTCCATTTTCTTTGATTTCAACTACTTAAATTGCCCCTGTGACATCCCTCCTCGTCGGCTTGTGAAGACACCTTAAAACATCTTTCTGTCACAGTGCTCAGACTGTGAATGATGGAACGCTGTGTTCATTCTTCTGAATAACGTTTTCCTCCGCAATCGTTTTTCAGCGTGATTCAGGACAAGTTCTGTGGGATCATTAACATCAGCGTGGAAGCGCTGCACGATGTTATGACGGAAGACCCTGAGACGGCTACCTTCAAGGAGTAAGTTTGATTCTCTCTTTTTGATGACACTTCTACTCCATAGAGGCATTGTGTCTGCCTAATGACCTGGAAAAAAGTGGACAAGGGCACACACTGTCATGGCAGAGTATTTCTTGTAACAAATGCTTAGCATTAGGAGAAGTGATCTACCTTCTTGTTGCACATTATATATTAAATACAAGAAATATATACATCATATTTATATACATATATAAATCGTTCAAATGCATGGTAACATGAATTCTCTCAAATACCAACAGATACAATAGACAATGGATAAATGGCCCATTATAAGATTTCTAACAATTAATTACTAATAAGAATTATACAAATAATGAATATAGAATTCATATGAATTGGTATGCCACATCAGAAAACAGTATGTTTGTTTATATATATATATGGGTTGTATGTGAACCGGTCATGAAATGTGCATTAGACTGCAAGGCAACCATACTTTGACTTCAGGATATGGTGCTATACCCTTAAGTTCACCTCCTAAGGCATTTTATCATTTCCAGGCAGGATGGATACACAACGTGCCTCATACATACTTCAGTGGGGTGTCAAAAGAGTATTCATAAATGGAGTGAGAGATTACACAGCTGCTAGAGAACAGGGAAAAGTGGCACATTTTAGAAATAATGTGTAACATGAATGTAATTTCTCTACTTTGCACTCGCTCTTTTAACACACACACCTTACACACTCTCTCTCTCTCTCTCTCTGGGTGCCTGTCCTCTAGCTGCATGCTGATGAGCCGCTTTGAAGAGCCGAAGCTGACAGATGATGAGGAACCCCCAACAGAACAGGACAAGAGGAGGAAACTGGTGAGTGTTTTCCCTTGTGCTCAAAGGTCCAAGGGGTTACACGCTCCTATCGATGCCACTGATGAGATGGGATATAGCTGATACTGATATAGTACATTAAAAGTAGACGAATTCACTGCATTGCTACTTCAGTTCCCAAACAGGTCCGGTTTAAAGAAATCAATTTCTCATGATCAGGATTGACGAACAACCTACCTAACTTATAGGTTTAAATTTTTTATGTCACAATGGTTCTGGTACAGTAAATACTTTATATGCATTAATATACAGTAGCTGTAGATTAATCAGCTAGATTGTTTTGAGGCCAGTATGAATAAAAACTGGTATTTTGGGGGGTCTTTTTTACAGAGAATGTATTTGGTGATACTAATGACCCATTAGTTGACGTTAATAAGTTAATACTAGCATTAATTAACAATGAGCAATACAGTCGTTACAGTATTTAAAACCCCTGAGTGCGTAAGATCATTGTTCATGTCAGCTCAGGTCCATTAAATATTAACAGACATAGATTTTGATTTAAAGAATGTATTATTAACTGCTGGAAATCAGAGATGAATAAATTATCTAGTATTTGTAAGTGTTAGTTTATTGTTAATATGTAGTTATCTAATGTTAGCAAATGTGAAGCGTTACCACTTGTTTGATTAGATGAACCTCGGTAGAAAAGTGCCGACTCGTGGGCGGCAAACTGTGTCGTTTGTTTTTGTGTTTCTCTTCATTTTTTTATGGGAACCGTCTCACTAGAAGTGTTTAGATGAAAACAATAGTGAGTGAGAGAATAAAATCCCATCGCAGTGTTTTGGAGAGGACTGTCATGAATTCTCAGTCTGTCTTTTCCTAATGTTATATCCGTGTGACACCCACATGAGCATGTTTCAGCCGAGTGGCGCTTCAGATAGAAATTCTGCCTACAACAATAGCTTTCAAACAGCCACTGAAAACGAGCAAATGTACAATGTGAAGTGCAGCAGTTCAAAAACATGTTCGAGCGGTTTTCAGTGAGTCATTTCTCTTAATTGTCTGTATGATGAAACGGTCCTGGTGGCATTTCATACTTTCAGCTTGTAGCTGGTTTGAAATCTAGCGCGTTTTTTGTGTTTGGAAGTCACAACCTTTACTCAGTGGTCTTGTAATGGTGTGTCTTTGTAGGAGAATGTTGTGGGATGAACCTCAATACCAGAGTACTCGAAAATGACAGCGGTGACTCATCAAAACACAATCGGCTTTTTTATATAAAATATTCTGGAAAAGTATGTTTAGAGGGATTTGTTTTTAATTGAGTACAGTGCTGTGGTTGCAAACTAAATCAGCGTATCACAATGCAGCTGCTTTTTAGACACATAAATGAGAATCCAGTAATTTTTACAGAACAAGTTTTTATGTTTAATGGATAGTTCACCTAAAAATGTAAATTGTCATAATTTGCTGTCCCTCAATCTAAACAGATATTGATAAGATATTGAACAAAAGATATTGTAAAGAATGTTGGTAATCAAACAATTGAAAAAAACATTCTATTTAAATCTATTATGTTACCAACATTATGAGAATTATTAGAGTTAATTTGTAACTTGAGTATTGTCTTTAGACACAGCAAAAGGGGCAAGACACATTCGCCACATTCAAGTTTGATTGACAGGAAAACTGACCAGTCATAATGCAGAATATGGCATTTTTGTCATGCAAACAAACCAGACTAGAGAGTAGATAAACGTTGGTGGGCTTGAACTAAATAAATGGCGTGTGTTGATTTCTGCGATTGAAGCAGGACAGCTTCTGATGTTCATTCATGTTTATTCATGCTATAACTAGTAAAGAGGAAATGATTGGTTCACTTGCTGCTTGAACTGAGGCTCAAGATCACAGCACATTAAAGAGCCACTAAATAGTATTATTGTTTGAATTTAAAAGGTCACAAAATGCGAAAGCTCAGACTGTTTCATATATAAAAATGAACCTGCTCCGCCTTATCTTTCAGCGTGTTGTCCATTTCCTATTTGCTCTGTAATATAAGTTTCACTGTGTGTGCATGAGATCACTGGCAACAGTAACTAAAGGTTTTTGCGATGGTTAAATTGCAACATTCAGACCTACAAAAACAAAGACGTTATTTGACCAACTATTGTAAATGGATGCCATCTTCTCTGAATACTCTGTTGATTTGTCTGTCAAGTACTCAAGTAGACAAAATAACCAAATTATGTATCCCTAATAGCTAAACTCGCACCTACATCCCCTGAAAGACTTAAATGCTTCAAGTAGGAGGGATGAGATTGACAGGTTCTTATCTAGTTAACATGATGCAACCACTTAGAGCCCATTGGGCTCAAATCAGCTCGTTTCATCTTCTTTTGATGTATTTACTTGTGCAACATGTACCTGGAACACTTTGACATGGCGGTACTCAAAAGCAGCGGTATACTGAATTATGTTACATTTCCTGCAGGCACTAGTACACTGTTCAGAGCAGTTTTGAAGAAGCACCGGAGTGCAAATTGCATTGAAAGAGGAAGGCGACGGAGGAAATGGACACAGCGAGCAATCAGTCCGCACATAACAGGCGATGGGGTGCCGAACAGTCAGTAGATAAAGTCAAAGAGATGTATTACGCTACAAATCTGCCCTGACACAAGGAAGGTGTAAGTTCCTTCTGGTTAATGATGCACAAAACGGATTAAAAGAAAAAATGTCCTTTTTTATCGCTTCTCCCAGCATGAATGCAGGTTTAGATTTAAAAGGTTTATTTCGAATCATCGGAGCCATTAACCACCGAACTGTCATGATGTTACGGACAGGGTGATATTTGTGCAGTCGTTCCATACCAAATTGGTGCCAGCGGCTTTAGACAGCAGTTTAGACAGTTCTGGAATAGGGGGGACGTTAACCTTGTTTAACCTTGTTTCTCAAACTGGTTAACCTGTCATTGTGTTGCGACTGATGTGCGGCCATTATAAAAAGAAATAGAACTGAAATGGTTTGAAACTGGTGTTTTATAGGCTCTCGTTTTTCTCACATATTCTGTAATTTACAATAAAGGGACATCGGTTTATTTATATAGCTTATCCTGACTCAATGGAAGTAAATATAAACAGTGTCATTAAGGAGATGGTTTTGCTTACATTCATTCTTACTGACAAGTATCTTCCAAGACGGCATATAGCGTCCCACGGCTATTTCTTTGAAGCGGATTAGTCAGTTTTAAAGGACATGAACAGGATAGGTTAAACATGCGTAATCTGTTATTGCTGATGCTGCCTCTCGCATTAGTGTCTCTGTCATAGTCAAACTCAATTCTGAGACTCGTCCCGGCCTCCTTTTTCTCTTGTCTGTTCCTGCCTTCTCTCATTATTT
The DNA here is from genome assembly GCA_032357475.1 of Enteromius thamalakanensis. Classification (NCBI taxonomy): domain Eukaryota; kingdom Metazoa; phylum Chordata; class Actinopteri; order Cypriniformes; family Cyprinidae; genus Enteromius; species Enteromius thamalakanensis. Next base: position 13,780,493 of record JAUCMT010000154.1, on the reverse strand, counting down.
GTTTGTGCGCTTCAGGGTTTGAAGGTCTATCCAAACAAGAATACTGAATCAAAACTGTTTGCTTTCCGGGATGCAATATTGCATAACGGATCCATCTATTTAATAAGCACATTTCTCTCTGATTTATTGCTCATAATCCCGGGGTGCGCCAGATTCCGTTAGCCTGTTAAAAGTCTTTTTATTTAATGCTGCTTTGAGCAAAACGCTCCTCATTTCACACACTTTTAATTTTTCACTTTTCATTACCCTGTGGTGGCAGGTTTTCCTTGTTTTTGTTTGGTTCGGAGGTAAAGTAGTTTTTTTTTTTATTATTTGGCACGTGATAACATGTGCGTTCAAATACTTTATGGCATTGTTTATATCAGTAAGATTTTTATTTTATTATTTTTTTTTTATTCTCTTATGCTCACCAAGACTGTATATATTTATTTGATCCAAAATACCTAAGTATTGTTAAATATCATTATAATTAAAAATGTTTTCAACTGTGATACATTTTAAAATGTAATTTATTTCTGTGATGCAAAGCTGAATTTTCATCAGCTATTACTCCAGTCTTCAGTGTCACATGATCCTTCATAAATTATTCTATTTTGCTGCTTAAGAAACATTTTTGCCAAAATTCTTTTTTTTTTTTTTTTCGTGGGATATTTTGATGAATAAAAAGTTCAGAAGAACAGCATTTATTTAAAATATGCATTTTTTGTAACATTAAAATTAATTATTATCCAGTGGCACTGACATCACCTTCTT
>JAUCMT010000154.1:13728640-13741881 GCA_032357475.1 Enteromius thamalakanensis | reverse complement strand
TTATGTCAAGAGGACCCACAGAGATGTTCAATTGCTAGTTGTGCAGGAAAAGTTGAAGCGCAGGCTGTCCCCTTCAACTCTAAAAGTGTATGTTGCTGCCATCGGAGCATACCATAATGCAGTGAAGGGGCAACCCCTAGGTAAGCACCAACTCATCGTTAGGATCCTTAGTTGTGCGCGTCGGGTTAATCCCCCGAGACCGCATTGGTACCCTCTTGGGACCTTGCCGTCGCCTTAACCGCCCTGCGGCAAGCTCCTTTTGAGCCCTTAGCATCAGTTGAGATCAAATACCTGTCGCTGAAGACAGCACTCCTGATCGCTCTGGCCTCAATCAAGAGGGTCGGGGACATCCAAGCCTTCTCTGTCGACGAAGAGTGAAAAGTTCGGCCTGGCTGACTCTCACGTAAAGCTGAGACCTCGGGCCAGCTAAGTGCCCAGGGTTCCTACCACACCCTTCCGAGATCAGGGTGTGAACCTACAAGCTCTGCCCCAGGAGGAGGTAGACCCGGCCTTAGAGTTGCTGTGTCCAGTATGCGCACTGCGCCTCTATGTTGACCGCACTCAGAGCTTTAGACGCTCTCAGCAGCTCTTTGTCTGCTTTGGAAATCAGCAGAAAGGGAATGCTATCTCCAAACAGAGGTTGGCCCATTGGGTGGTGGAACCCTTCTCCCTGTCATATCTATACCAGGGAGAGCTGTGCCCCCTAGGTCTGAGAGCCCACTCCACAAGGAGTGTTGCCTCCACCTCAGTGTTGGCGCACGGTGCCTCACTAGCAGATATCTGTAGAGCTGCAGGCTGGGCGACACCCAACACCTTTGCCAGGATTTTACGCGAATAAGCGGTGTCTTCCCGTGTCTTAACTCAGACAAGCAGGTAGCAGGAAGACCGGCTGGTGTCGGCTTGCTGCTGTGCCCTTCTACGGGTTCTCTGATGCCAAGGCTAACCCCTACCTCCTGCCCCGCAGTCGGACTCAGAGCGGAGTCAGTCCCGACTGTGCTCCTGCTGGACTTCCTTCACCAGAAGGTTATGCCTTAAACATCCTTGTTCCACAGTCAGCCTGAAGGCTGTGTTTCCCTTCACTTATATCCATATCTTATCAATATAGTGCATTCCTTTTTTCATGTCTTGTTTCATGTTTCATGAACTCGACTGAAGGGGAACGTCCAAGGTTACATAGGAGACCTTAGATCCCCTTGCCACGACCCTGGGTCACGCTGACGCCGACTCAGCTCCTCAGTGACAACCTGCATGTGCAATCCAGCCGTGCCCTCTTATACTCACGCCGTGATAAGGTGCACCTGGCTGTGATTATTGCACGCCAATATTCATTTGCCTTTTCCAAAGATTCAAAGACAATTGGTCTCTCAGGCGAGATCCCATATGTAAGGTCTCCGCTCCCTACTTCAGGGAACGTGGGTTACCTACATAACCTTAGATGTTCTGTATCTTTGAAAGTTTAAGTAAAGTCTTTGTGTTAACCCAACTCTACTCGTCTCTGCCTGATGCCTGCGCATACTACACCATGACAATAATACTGATACAATTTGTTATAATAATTTCTTATATGCATTTTAACATGCTATTCAGCAGGAGAACAATCCATCAGAGCCATTTAAGTGCAAGGAATTAATTATTTATAGGTTATTGACAATATCTCACTTTATAAAAAAGAAAGAAAGAAATGACAAACATGTTTAATCAAAGGTCAGCCACATTCAAAAAACTATAGTCTCCAAAATGAGACTTTCGTCAAAAGATGAGAGTGACTTCAAAATGTTCTTTTGCTGCCATATAGCCTCACAAATAGTTGTATCAAGGTTAGAATGACCGTGCAAATGTCCCTTGTGGCCGTTTCAATTTACTCCAGGGCACAAGGGGGAGGAATACATATTGTGCCTTTCCAATCAAGATAAAGTTAGTGGCCATTTATAACATTGACACGAGGGCATGACTATTGTCAATAGAAGTGCTGCTACATTTAAAGTGAAAATGGGTAAAATAAGTTCCTGGGCCCTTTATGTGCTAAAGTCAGCAAAATTTCACTCCTACAGAGGATATTGCAGCCAGTGCTTTGTGTTCATTCACAGTATCCATTGTCATGTTATCAATGCTGTCAGCTCCTCCGAACCTCCTCATCACATGGCAGCGAGTCAGTAAAACAGCACGTATACAAACGTAGAGTGGAAAGGCAAATCATAAACATTACATTGAGTACTTTCCATTTATCTTTTCTGACATTTATATTTTGCCAGGGCTCTGTGTGGGCAGAGCCTTAGGATGTTATTTGAATAACATTTCTGCACCATTGCTTCTCCCAGCACTCTGTGCATGTGGCCACTGACTTGATACATTGAAAATGTCACTGGATGTGGAGGAGGTTTATAAGCTATAGGACTAGATTTAAATAATTAAACATCTGGAGACACATGTAAAATATGTTTTGGGTGACATAAGCCAATTCAGTTTACTAGAAAAGGTCTATATCTATAGCTGAAGTTGTTTTATATTTGCTTTAAACTTTAAAGGAACTGAAAAAGAAAATGAACATTTGCTGATAACATACTCATCCTGAATTGATCAAAGATGTATAAGAGTGTAATTGTTCTAGTTTGAGTTAGTAGCACTGCATCACTTGCTCACCAATGAATGCTCTGGAGTGAATGGGTGCCATCAGAATAAGAGTCTAAACAGATTATATTAATATGAATATTGATATTTTTAACATTTTATGAAGAAAAGGGCTGCATGTTTGTAATAAACAAATCATTAAGGTGTTTTAACCTCAAAAATACCAGTCCATAATCCATAATAACACTTCCATCAGTATAAAAATCCATACCTTTAGTCCTCTCGCAATCACATCAAAATCTACCAACATATTTGTTTGGAACTGTTTTAGCTTGTAGTGCTTGATATGCTTTCCTTAAGATTCAGATGACTTTTTCAAGAAATATTATGAACAGAGAACTGAAAGCAATGGATTGAAGTTAAAAACGTCTTAGCAATTGGATTTTTTTCTTACAAACTCCGAGCTCCACATTTGATTTAAAGATAGGATTAGATTATTGTGATGTTTTTATCAGCTGTTTGAACTCTCATTTTGACGGCACCCATTCACTTATCCATTGGAGAGAAAATTATGTAATGCTACATTTCTCCAATTCTTCTCATCTACATCATGATTGGCCTGCGGGTGAGTAAATTTTCATTCATTTTGAATTTTCAGGTGAACTATTCCTATTAGGCTCTTTAAATCATTTAAGATCAAACATAAGGCTTTTTTATGTTTAATTACTTGAACTGGTTTATGGGTTTTAAGTTACTTTTTAATGCAGCGTGGCAAGGGTGCAGTATTAGAGGAACAAAGGCCCCATGGGTAATGGCCTAGCTGTGCCTGAGGCAAACTGATTGTTGCGTACTCTCTGATACTAACCATCACTGACATTTAACACACACTTTATGGCTTTATTATCTAAGTGCACATATGTGAGTGCAAATGTGGTAAGCCTTACCTAGATGCCAAATGAAAAAGAATATAATCCTTTTTGGGGCGGGTTGCAATTTACTATCATACTAACTTGTTTATGACTTTGTTAACAACTTCTTCATGACTGAAATTATACACCTGAACATTGTGTGGATAACCACATGATTTTTTATTTCTTTCCAGCCTCATTGAAGAGCCCCATCCCATCCCAAATGCAATGATTCAAATACAGTCAAATTATGATCTAGATTTATGTTTTATTTCAAGGTATTTCCAGTCAGTCCATGTCATATAAAGGCCAATTCACACCGCACAGACAAACTCCAACAGACTCCAACAGACTGGCTCAAGTTGGCTTTTGTATTTAGAATCTTATAAAAAATAAGACTCATGTTCCCACTGCACCAACAGCCCCTGACCAACTGGCACTGACTGGGAAAAAATGGATGATCCTGTATTCACAATCCAAATTTTACTCTTATTAATGTATTTTATGCCATTATTCACATGAAAAGACGGTGAATTAAACAAAAGAGGCTGTTAGTGAAGCTGTGGTTATTGTTATTTAAATAAAAGCAAACTCTAACCAACATCTGACAGGGGTATAGTCTGTTGGAATCTGTTGGAGTTCGTCTGTGCGGTGTGAATTGGCCTTAAGAAAACTGTTAATAATAAATAGAAATAAGAATTCACATTACATTTTTCTACATAAATGATCTGCTGGATCTTGGCATCTCTGTGTGCTTACAATCCCACCACAGCTCCCTGCTCGGAGAAAGGTGGCTTTCATCATATACAGTAAAATAAAAACATCATTTTTTGTTTGGGCTTTATTATTGAATGCACACAGCTGGTCTGAGAGTCCTGGTCTAATCTGAATCCATCCAGTTGTAAATGCACCTTTTTTTGTGGTGGAAGCAGATAAACTTCACAGATAAACAAATACACAAGGACAGAGCTCTACCTCTTCTTGTGCTGTATTGTCCCGCTCTGGGTCCGTTCTTATGAATGCCTTTAGAGCAGTTTTTTAACAATCAGTATCTAATGCATATTAGCGTCCGTTAAACAACATCGTTCACTGTCTAATACACTTGCATTTCACAATCTTTTTAAACGCGTTCTGGAAGTCTTTGTTGAAGTACGCGTATATGACGGGGTTCAAAAGTGAGTTGGAGTATCCGAGCCAGTTAATGACCGCACTCAACCACTCAGGCATGAAACAGTCTTGACAGAAAGGCAAAACCAGCGCCACGATGAAGAAGGGCAGCCAGCAGAAAATGAACGTGCCCATAATGATTCCCAGAGTCTTGACCGTTTTGCGCTCTCTGGCCAGAGCCACTTTGCGCTTCGCTTCCGTGTTTTTCTCGTTTCTGCTCTCGAAGCAAGGCTGAGGGTTGTTGGGCAGGTTCAGGTGGTTTCTAGAAATTGTCTGAACTTCTGTAATCTCGAACGACTCTCCGTCGTCCGAGTGTTTCAGCGTTCCGTTTACAAAGGAGCCCGGCTGGGGCTCCACGCTTCGCCTCCAAGTTTTGCTCACCTCGCCGTTCGCCTTCCTCGGGAACAGCGCCGGAGACACCGCCAGGCATTTGTCCGCGATTTTAGCTTTTTCGGTTTTCTTCACGGTTTTTCTTATGCGAAACCTCGCCGCTCGGAATATCCGCCCGTAGAGGACCAGCATGAGGATGAGGGGGATGTAGAAAGCTCCAAAAGTCGAGTAGATGGTGTACCCGTGGTCCTGGCTGATTGTGCACGCGTCGGGATCTGCACGGTCCTCTGGTTTCCTCCAGCCCAACATGGGAGGAATGGAAATGGAAAATCCTATTAGCCAAGTGAGGCTGATCAAGATAGCCGCTCGTCTCGGGGTCCTTTTATTTACATAGTCTATGGGATCAGTAATGGCCCAGTATCTATCCAAAGCGATTGCGCACAGGTGCAGGATGGAAGAGGTGCAGCACAACACGTCTAGAGAGATGAAAATATCGCACATCTCCTGTCCCAAAGTCCATTTGTTCAGAACCTGATACAGGGCTGCCATGGGTAGCACTAGAACCGACACCATGAGGTCTGTGACGGCCAGGGAGCCGATGAGATAGTTGGCCACATTCTGAAGCGATCTCTCCAAGGCGATGGCAGCGATAACACACGCATTTCCCAATATGGCAAACAAAATTAACGCGGCCAGGAAAAGCGAGCCGATTATTTGGTAACTTAAAGCAACTTCACTAACTGTCGTCGCGTTCCCGCTCCAGTCTTGGCTCTCTGTGGTGTTGTTGTAACTCTCCATGGTGAGAGCGGTCACTCAGAGACAGTCCCTCGCGCCGGTCACCTCGCTGCTCTGAAGACGCATGGCGGGCTCCGGGCTCAGGAAGTGCCGCACGCTCGAGCTGCGATCATTGGCGCTCAGTGACGAAGTGAATTCATTTATACGAGTCGTGCTAAGTGCGTCAGAGATGGCTGAGGAGAGGTTGGCGCGCGCATTTTGCAGAGCGGCCGTGCAAGCTTTACAAAGTTGTCATTTCGGCTGTGCAGTGCTCTTGTACAATATGTTTTGAGATATTCAACAGTTGCTGTTATGAAAGCTGAGCAGGCAAATTCAACAACCAGCTGCGTCCGGTAAATTGTTTCGTAGGTACTTGTTTTGCTGACAAGGGCACAGTTTTTTCAAACATATTATATAAAAATCAATATAATTTCTCTACACAGCCACCGGAAACGTTTTATTTGTTTATTATAGTTCTGCAGTGAAAACGACCTTGCATTTCAATGCGAGTTTCGTTGCAGGTAAAGAAAACGTCTTCAAATCTAAACCTTGAGACAAATTAATGTTTAGCTGCTGAGTCCAAAGCTAATTACAACGAAATTATAAAACTATACACTGCATATACATAGATCTGATGAATACATTTCAATAAAATAAAAATGTGTATACAAATAACACAATTCTTAAAATTGCAACCCTTAATAGGCTATTATATGATCATTAGACAATAAGAAGTCATGACCTGTGATGTTTGCCATAAAGAGCTATTTTTGCCTGTTTTAATTAATAAAAAATAGTTTTTCTTGTATTGATGTATTTAGGTTGATGATGAATAATATTGGAACATTATATGCTACCGGTTAATTTAGAACCATCTATGGTTACCTTTTTCAGTAATGACATATCACATATCACTTGACAGTGATATGACAGTAATAATGTTTTGAATATCCCAAAAGATTTATTGTAATAGCGCACTCTTTGCCGCCTATGACATTAGAGATGCGTCGTGAAAATGCACTTTCAGCACCGCGGACAGTTCCATGAGTTCCTCAGAACGGAAATCTGCTGCCATCTGCTGAGAACATGGCAAAAAGATGAAAGAACATAATGAGGGCGTGTTGTGAAACGAGACCCTTCTTTCCAACGATTCAGATTACTGTTAACTTCATGCAGCAGTCTTTCAGTCTCACTTTTCAGTCCCACTTCATTTATTAGCCTACCGAAAAAGCGCTGAAATATCAACTATATCAATGCATTTTTACTTTTTCGCAAAGCCTATCAACATGCAAGATTAATATTTTAGCCTTATGTAAAAGCATTCAACTTGAATGTATCTTTGAAAACATGCAAGTTGTGAGAAGTGTATTAAAAAAAAAAAAAAAAACTGACCTCAACCAAAGTTTGCATATTTAAAACTGTGCAGAGGACATTTAAAAATACATACATATTTAATTCTTTATGCTCTTTACTTCGGAGGACATAAGCTAAGACAGATGTTTGTTGCATTAAAATATTATTTTTCAATATTATGAAAATATTATTATTCTTATCAGCGTATTATGCAAATTTTACATTTGTTTCCATCAATAAAGCAGAAAAAAGCATTTTCTTGAAATTGCCTACAGAATACTGAAATACTAAAAGATATCATTAAATTATATCATACATTTTTATATGTTAATATGAATAAAATATTAAGAATATATTAATAATTATATTAATATAATAAAATATTTAATTCAAATTATAATTGTTTAATTACAATTTTAATTAAATATTCTAATTAAAATTCTGTAATATAATATGTTAGAAGGCCAAGTTTTTCCCAAATTAAAATTTTTTAATTAAAATGTGGGTTCTAAAACTTGGGCTTCTAACATAATGACTGTGTGGGAAAGAAAAAAATAAGAAAAATTATGTGTCAAGTGGAAGCCAACTGTATAAAATGACCACAGATTTCGTTTCAGTCAGCGTGGCTGTCATATTCCCATATGCTGCCGATTGTTCAGACAGAAAAAAAGCTGACAGTGTCTGTTGAAAAAGGTTGGTCTAGTTATTTCACCTAATTTTGCCACCCTTAAAACACAATGCATGTATTGTGAGTTGTTTGAATTCTATAGGCCCCCAGAGACAATCGGGTCGCTGAACTGCCACTATTTAGGGGGCTTTACCTTTGTCAACAGTGCAAAATACCTCAGGGGGCCAGTATGTTCCTGCTCACCTCTTCAACAATGAACTCCAATGTTTCCTGGCCTGCTGCAGAGTTGGGTACAGTGGGGTGGGCTGGGGGGTGGGGGGTGTTTCGGTTCAACACTGAGTTGTCCGATCTGAGATGGATTCACATGGAGAAGAGGACTTTGGGCGCACGGTGGAGGGCCTGTGTTTGGAGGTCAGGCCTCTGGAGAGGGCCAAACTTGGAGCCAGATTAGCCCACAGGAAGACGTTCAGTATGGACAATACAAACGCCCATCGGGAGGTTCATTACAGGGGGCGAAACTCCCCACGAGGGTACTATGATCTGCGCTTTCTAGACTGTGAACCCCCGGCAGGGCATATGCTGAGGTCCACAGCCAGCCAGCAGGCCTCCACTTCACCGTGCCGCAGGACAAGCCCTTTTCCCTATGGCAGGGCTGTAATGCTTTCGGGGAGGTCTGATGTAGAACCTGTTAGGTCAGATGTTATTAGAGGCTCACGCATCTCTCACGAGGATCAGGAAGCGGGCGGCTCCTTCAGCCACAGAGCTCCTATGATGTCTCTCAGCAGCTCTGAGGAGGAACAGGAGGCTGGAGAACAGGCTGGCAGAGATCCAGCAGGGCTCAGCCTGGTTTCATCCCTGCTTACACCTACTCCCACTGGGGAACGCAGGCTGGGTAAAAGAGAAAGGAAGCGACTGAAGAGCCTGAGGAGGAGACAGAGGAGGAGAGAGCGCTGCAGACACAGCCAGCAGCAGGAGAACGTGCAGGTGAAACAGAAACGCAGTCAAGCATGCATTTACACACTCATACATGCTGTATGCTGTAATAGGACCCAAGCTCTTCTGTCAGAATATTAGCTCTCTTCAGCTGCATTTCTAGAGAAGCGAATACTGACAGCAAGTGAGGATAAGAATAAGTTATTTGCAATTGTTAAGTCTTTGTGATACAAATGAAAAAATCAAACAATGCAGCATATTAAAGACAATGTTCTGTTACATTTAGAGACAAAGATTAAATTAGTAATGAAAAAATAACTTAAAATGAACTGAATTAAATTGATTTATCATCAGCTTTTCAGGTGTTGATGAAAAACTAATCATTAAATAAATAATAATGTGGTTACATTAGATTATTTTATAATAAATACAGCATAGAATAAAATATAAATAAAACATTTCATTTGTTCACCTGCATATTTATTGTGTATATTTGTTACAATTTATTTTACAAGATTTTACAAAATTTTGTAAGATTTACATTATATATTATAAAAATCCTATATAGTCTGGTATTTATTTTTTTTATTTGTAAATATTTACCAGTTTGCTTAAAATGGCATCAGGGAACTACAATATTACTTTTGTTATAAATATTAAATCTAAATAAAGAAAATTAAAATTAAATAAAATATCTAAATAAATAAAAAATTATGAAAATGCAAACATAATCCAGAAAAACATCTAGTAAGAGACAAAGAGCTGGATGACAGTAAACCTAATAATAATAATTATAATATAGGCTTATATATTATATTATATTATATTATATTATATTATATATTACATTACTATTAAAATACTATACAGTATATTATTTTTTTTTTTTTTTTCAGAGTTTACCTTGTTTCTAGACTGATTGTTTTCTTCATTGTAATGGGTCATTAGTCTTCTTATTAGTCATACTTTTTCTCAAATTAATATTTAATATCAAGGTTTATTTTGTAATGATGGTCAACTGACTGTGTGTTATCTCTCACACAATTTGTACACAATTCATTACTTTTTCCTTTTTTATGTAGCTCATTATAAAGCTGAATGATCGCTCACAGATCATTAATTCAGAATTTATCATTTTCCAGCAGAGGGCATCTTTCAACAATCAACAGGTTCTGTATTAGTGATTCAGTGCGATAAAAGCATTAGCAGCATTAATGCTCACCGATGAAAATTTCAATTAAAAACAAATGAAAGGTTTAAAATGATTGTTACAATAGTTCTTTTCTCTTGATTATCTTTTAATGCACCAAACCCCAAACTGTCTGGTGTGAAATCGAAACCAACATCTGTGTCATTTTCATTTATAGAAATGAGAATGAGTTTTGACTTTATTTTATGCGCTAACCGATGTGTGTCAGGATTCTGGCGTCCACAGGAAGTGTTTCTGAGTTGTCAAGTGGGATGTGGAGGCTTTTATGAGATGTGTATTTGATGATAATGACACACCAAGGGAACAAGGGGCATGGGCTGTGGAGGTCCCCGTGGGTGGGAGAGCTGTGATTAAGAAGACAGGCCCTGTGCATCAGAGGAGGCATGTGTGGGACACAACACCCCTGTGACACAATGCAAAACAGGACAGCTCAGGGAATCTTACTGTGTGTTGACAGTCCAACAAGTCAAGTCAAAACACTGTTTATACGAGCCATCAGCATAACACTGCAAGCGATGCTCTCCAGTAAAGGTGAAGCTCAGCAGATTGTTGAGTTTAATAGCAGCACTGAGTCATCTCTTCTGCTCTCTCACTCTGCTGAAGAGCTCTACAGGGAACCCATCTAGCAGCAGTGAGGATGAGGAGCTGCCTGGCCGGGATCGTGAAGGCTATATCTGTGCTGTGTGTCTGGATGTCTACTTCAGTCCTTACATGTGCCATCCCTGCAGCCACATCTTCTGCGAGCCTTGTTTGCGGGCGCTGGCTAAGAACTGCCCCACAAACACACCCTGTCCGTTGTGCAGAACCACCATAACACATGTCTTCTTCCAGAAAGGTTTGTTTGACAAGAAATACATGTTCTGTTGTCTTTTTGCAAATGCGATTAGTAGTACTACACTCTTTTAAAAAAAAAAAGGTGCTTGACGATGCCACAGAAGAACCTTTTTTTCTAAATTGCTCCATAAAGAACCTTTAACACCTGGAGAACCTTTCTGTTTCACAAAAGGTTCTTCGTAGCAAAAGAAGGGTCTTTAGATTATAAAAAGGTAAAAAAAGATATGGTTCTTTAAAGAACCTTTGACTGAATGGTTCTTCTATGCCATCACTCTGAAGAACCATTTGAAGCACCTTTATTTTTAATAGTGCAGTAGTAGTATTATAAATATTATTAGTAAAATAATAGAGGAAAAGTACAATAAAAATAATAATACAAATAATGTTGCGATTTTCAGGAATTATTCTTGTGAATTAAACAAAACAGCTAATATAACTTATTTAATTAATTAATTTGTTTTTGTTATTAGTTGTTGATGATGCTGTTTTTAAACTATTTAAATTATTAAATTAAATTCATAACAAGCTAATAATATTATTTTCCATAATTCATTATTATTGTTGTTGCTGCTGCTGTTGTTGTGATTGGTCAAAGAGTTTGCAAAAACCGCTAATAATATGTTATCATAATATTTTATTATTTGTTATATTTGTAGTGAATTTGTGGAAAACAGCTAATAACCATAATTTATTAAAATTTGATGTCATTTTGTCATTGTTGCTGTTGATAATGATGATTTAGTCATTTTGGGAATTTGTCAAAATTGTTAAAACTGTGTATTGTATAAAAAACAGCACACAGTTTTACAAAAAAAGAATATATATATACCAGTATTAATTATGTATATATATATATATATATATATATATATATATATATATAATTGTGATTCGTCACATTGGTCACAAAAACAGCTGATATACAGTAGATATAAATATATAATATTTTGTTAATTGTTTTGAAAAGAGCTAATAAAATTAATATTGTTATTATTATTGTTGTTAAATATTACTGTTACTACTAAATATTACTATATATATATCAAATTAAAACCGTATATGAGCTCTTTCTAATGCCAAAAGTACTTTTATCCATTGGTGTACAAATTTGTATTATAAAAAACTGAAATCAGTACACAAAGTCATATCAAACTATAATAAAATTTTAGTTTTGTCTCTCCTGTAAATAGATTAGCAAGTAAAGAAGCAATGCAGAAAATAACATAACATCAAAAGAGGCAAATGAGCAAAACAAAAGAGCACAACAGATCTATTCACTTTGTCTGAAGACAATTAGGATTTACAAGCAATCGATTTCCTCTGGAATTTCCTTTGGGTTTAAATAGCAGTTTAGATTCGTGAGGAAAACGAGGCGGTGGTTCACATTACTTCAAAAGATTTTAACGTTATTTTCAACAACACAAAAACACACAATCAAGTCTTTGTGTGCTTTATAAACATAAGTGGCTAACAGGTTGCCACACAACAAATAGGAGAGGCTAAATAGACTGAAAAACCCATTAGAAATTCCCAAGGGAACACAAGTAGCATTAGCCTTCTGGGTTGGCGTTCAAACTGTTCTGTAAGACAAAGATTAACAGTGAGGAGAGAGGAAGTGCTGTGAGAATAGAGCTTAAGCTCAGATCTGAGGGAGAAAGTTCATGACCGTGAATAATCTCCTAACTGGAGTAGACTTGAATTAAAGAACCTGAAAGTGAAGACATGTAAGGATGGAGAAGCTCAGAGGCATGGGTCACAGAAGGTCAAAAGAAGAATTTTGTAACTTATATTTAAACTATATATTTATTGACTGCTGAATATTTGAATATGTAGTCTGCTATTAGTTTTGCAGAGTTGTGTAAAGAGAAGAATAGTGCAAGAATCAAGACCTGCAGTGATAATGCATGAACAAAAGCATCTCAATGGTTAAGGATGTGGCAGAGAGATATGTTATGGAGATATTAAATGGCAATTCTAATAATGGAACTAATGTAATTTTACCATTATGTTGTCCATACAGTAAACTCCACGTAAGAGAGCTCCATTATTTTAGCTGTTTCTTTTCATTTTCTTTTTAATGAGTGTATTTGAACATTGTGAAAATAATATGTCGAAAATCTTATACACCATAAAATATTATTGTGAATATATGTTGCTGTACTGTGTATGTGTTTTACAAGAAAGAATAACTTTAATTTTATTTAACTGTCACTCACAGTTTTGAACACAGACATTACACTATCCAAACTTATTTTTTTACAATTCACAGATGATAACATTGTGTAATATGATTTTTATGTATCATGTACATGGTAATGCAATGTCTGGTTTTAAGATGAATTGTTTACATTTTTGCAGATTTATTAAAAAAGTGGGAAAAAAAACTGAAATATCACATGGTCCTAAGTATTCAGACCCTTCCATGTGACACTCATACTGTATATTTAACTGAGGTGCTATCCATTTCTTCTGATCATCCTTGAGATGGTTCTACACCTTCATTTGAGTCCAGCTGTGATTGATTATACTGATTGGA
>JAUCMT010000154.1:13703177-13716269 GCA_032357475.1 Enteromius thamalakanensis | reverse complement strand
TTACGATCAAATCAAAAAAGTTCTTAGATAAAATCAAGGATGGTTTCTACGCAAGTCTTTATAAATGAGGCCCCAGATATTATAAAAAAAATATATATATATATATATTTTTTTTTTTTAATTAACTTTCATGCGGTGTTTAAGTGAATGAAAACATCCTGCAAAGTTTTCTGTAAGTGCAACGTGTATAAAGTTAGTGTCTCTGAAAAGAAAGAGTCCACTCTTAATCAATGAGACAAGTCTTTTTGAAACGAATCCTAAAGGCTAGTACACACTAGGACGATTAAATGATGTAATTCGAACAAAATCAGACCAAAACGAAGTTCGTTTTGAGTTCATATTGGCAGGTCGAATCGGCTGACCAATTATTCCCGATTCGTTTGTGATTCAGCTGAGGTCATAGCCTGGCTTTCTCGAGTTTAAAGCTCATAGGAGCTTAGTCTGGCCAAGCTGCCTTACCACCCTTCTGGGAGGCAGGCTTAGCCTGCGTCCATTAGATGCCTCTGTATACTACTGTACAAATCTACAACCAATCAGCTCGTTTTTCATTGGTTCCCACTTTTTTGGGAACGGAAATGCTCTAAAACGGCAACTTTGCCAGACTGATTTTGCTTGCGAAATTGAATGTACAGTAGCATCACAGGAAGTATGGGATGGCCCAGGCTACCGAGGTCAGGCAAGGGAGCAACATCTCCAGTCACTATATACTGTATATATGGAAATGAGGGGGTAAAAATTATTTGTGGTACTCTCCCATTCACTGCTCTTCAATTATGACGACTTCCGCTGCTAAGAAGAAGGTGCAAATGAATGCATACTGTAAGACAATGGAAGTGTTATTTGACCTTGCATGCACATCAGTCTGTTGTTGGGGACTCTTAAAACCAAAATATATACATTTCATTACCCATAATTGGCACAGTTTTAGCAGGTTTGTAACAAAGTAAATTTTTTAGTACTCTTTTTTTTTTTGCACTTCCTTTTCACAAGGGGATGTATGCCATTATTATTTGTATTTCTCAACCCCTCACCATGACATGTCTCCCAGAGTGTGCACTGCGGGCAAGCGGTGGATGAAGGATGTGGCCACTGGCAGGCACTGTCTTCAGCAATAGTGTACTGATGTCCCAAACAGCGCATAGCCTGTACTTTACACAGACTCAGACTCAGTGTCCGACCGCGCTTCTCATCAGTGGCACATATCTCCAAGGAAGACCTACATAAGAGAAAAAAAATCCTTTATTAAACTCAAAATTAAATGTGTGGGTTTTGGTGAATGGCTGTATAAAATGCCTTATGTATAAATTTTTATTTTGTATTTTTTTTTGCAGTTGTGTAATGTACAGGCTAAAGCCTTCCTGTCTGGTAACATACCTGCACTCGTGGGGTACTTTACAGACACATTTGTCCTTTGCCAGGTTCTCCCATGGCTGGCATTGCACTGGCACAGCGGTTGACTTTGGAACTAGTGGAAAACAAATAACTATTACTCACATTGTCTCAAACTGTAATAATTTTACTCACATAAATTCTAAATGTTTATACATAATTACATTTCAAATATTATCAATTGACCTTGTATATGGTTTGTACCTTCAAGACAGCTGGTTTCTTTTGGTTGTGGTGACCAGGAAAGGCCAGCATTGCATTGAATCTCGGCTGGACCTTTTCTGACTTTCCCTTCAGGGCAGGCAAGTGAGAGAGCTTCACCGATGTCATAGGTAAGCTTCCACGGGCTTCCAGTGACATCTGGAGGAAGCTGAGGTAGATCACATAATGTTTCTGCAGACAGAAACAACATTTATTATAAAACATATTTATGGTTTCTCAAATGTTTCTCTCAAATGTAAAATCTAAAAATGTTTTAAAATTAACATATAAAGTTGACAAAAAAAAAAAACATTCTAAATATGTAAAATGCATAACATAAAAAGTATAATGTATTTATATAGTATTAATATAACATGGTTTCTCATTTCTTTAGAAAGTTATAAAACTGCATAAATTAATAAAATTCTATACAATATAAAACTAAAAAAATTATTTATGAAACATGTTTTTTCATGCTCTAAAATGTATAATTAAATTAATTAACACTAATAATTAAGCAATAATTATTACATGTTACATAAAATATAACTTACAAAAGAGTTATATGTTTATATCTTTTAAAATATAAATTAATTATGAATTATTTTAAAGAAGTTACTAATGAATCACACATTTCAAAAATTAAAACAAATTTAAAAATGATTTATATATACAGAATATAAAATGTATAATGAAATCTAGTTGTACACACACACACACACACACTCACACACACATATATTTATATATATATATATATATATAAAGATACAATGGAAATAGATACTACCATCAGAAAATGACAGCTCTTAGTTAAAAGTCGCATACACTTACTCTTGCACTCTATTTGATTTCTCAACCATTCCAGATTTTCTAGGCATTCTGCTATAGGATCCCCAATCAGGTGAAAGCCCTCAATACATGTATACTCAATCTTACTCCCCACTGGATATCCATCTTTGGGGTACTGCAATTAGGGGAAGACGACATCATTATAACATATAAAAAAATCTAATTCAATCATAATCTAATAATACTATTTTTTAAATATATTTCTTATTATTATTACCAAAGCAAATCCATTAGCGAGGAAGGGAGGCATTTTACAACTTTTCCTGGGTGTGATAGAATTTTCAAAACAGTGAGGCTCCATTGTACTGAAAATAGATCAAAACCAATAAGTCAGGTTTCCACATAGTGGCAGTGTTGTTGCACAGTAACTTTCTCTGGGTCTCATGCACCTTGTAAATAACAGTTTATTGCAGCTTTTTAGAACAGAGCTTTGTGCTGTTAAACAGTGTGGTGACCTTTCCTCACCGTAAGTAATCTAATTCATCTTCACAGCCTGTCGTCTCCACAGCGTTCCCAATACAGTCCCTGCCGCCTGAAGGAGCAGGACGACTGCAGGAGCGACTCCGGCGTTTCTGACCTTCCTTGCAGGAGCTCCATGAAGACCAACAGGCCCAGTCTCCATGAATCACTCCTAAGACATAAAGACATTAACTGAAAATAAGTATAGACAGTTTATATTCACAGCTCAATTCCAATCTCATATCATGAAGTAAAATCATACACTAAAAGTGAGAAAAAAGGTTTTAGTTATTGTAAAAATAAATGTTTACATATATAAATAAATGCAGCTAAATATATTGTATATATATATTTATTACACTATTATTGTTTTGAATGTATGTAAATCTTGGAAAGTCTTTATACAGGGGAAAAAATTACATTACAGAGGGAATTCATTCAGCAGGTTTTTTTTCAGCTTATTTAATTGTATCTCTTGACGTGACTTGGCTTGAATCAATAACATAATCATTTAAAATTGCCTACTCATAAAGTGGTTACATTTTCTCTTCAGATTCAGTTAGGATCGTCGTCATTTGGGGTCTGTGGCAAAGTGTAAAAACCCTCACCTATGCTATATTAATTTAAAGGAATAATCTGTACCTGGTTGTTCATCTTGTGGTGTCCCATGCTCACATGCCTGGCCTTTGGTGCCTGGTTTACACACACACTTACAGACGTCATTGTCCAGCACACGCAGCCCGTTGTTCTGGCATTCTCTGCAGTGACATGGGTGTTTCTCACTGAGGTAAGTCTCAATTGCGTGCTTTAAGTGGTGCTTTTTCACCCCTGCACACGAGACCTCTTTCACCAGCTCATGGAGAGGTCTGAGCTGCACAAATCAGAAATTCACACATAGTTTCTCATATAAGAATGAATGTGTTTCACTGCATACTTGGTAGTCAATTCATGGTATTAACCTCTCAAAGTTCAATTATTTTGTATGATTAGCATAGCATGCATGCTTGCATACAATAATCATATAGTAACATTGGTTTTCCAATTCAACCTTGGGATTGATGACTTTTGGAAACTGCTTCACTGAATCTGACCACTGTGAGAAAGTCCTGCCATTCTCCGCTGGTGTGTTTTTGTTAAAAACAGACAATTTTGCTATATATCCAGGATTTCCACCAATGATTTTTGTGGCCATATCATTGCTTGGTATGCTTTCATCTGTTTGAGAGACATATTGCATGCAAAAGAGAATGTTATTATATGTTACATTGCCTGTACAGAAACTAGCATGAAGTATTGCATATGTGTGCATAATTTAGTGCCATTGCTTCCCAAAAGCAAAAAAAATTAGTGATTTTGTGGTTTGATTTTACTTTCTTTTTTTCTAAATGACTTACAATAAGGGTGACGTTCGGTGAAAGGTTCTCCGGTACATTTTTCTGTGGTCCACCTGATAAAAAACAGGATAGAATGGGACTCTCTGACACAATGTCTGTAGTCTTTTTTCACAATTTCTATGTAAAAAGAGATAAGAGACAACTGGATGAATCATCTTGAATGACATTTTCAACAACATCAAGGACTTCTCATAATAGTCAAACAAACATGTGGCATACAGACCACTTACTCATTTTTTTTAAGACATCTTGACTGACTCTCAAAAATAATCTGAACTGGCCCCCAAGAGTGCCCTCTGAAATATAATGGGTCCCAAATTTCTCCAGAACATTGCGATAGGCAGCATAATCATATTCCACAGGCAAGGACCGCAATGCTTTCCAGAACTCTTCTGAAAGTGGCAGATATTCTGGGCTCAGGTTTTGGAACTGGGCCACATCCATATCACTCTTCATGATCAGCAGATTCTTGGACTGAAAGGAGAACAAAGTTCCATATTTTAATATTTGTGTTAGCACCGTGTCACATTGAGAAATATATGTAGAGATTATTAGGGTCAAAATAAATTAAAATGATTTCCACTAAGATCTAAAACATAAATTCAGAGGATAAATAAGGTGAATTTTGTGAATAAGGTGAATAACTAGTGCCAAAGACACACAGTGCTTGAATGGCATATGGATTTGCCTCAATGCTCAGTTTGTTTTGAACTGTTGAAAAAAGTAGTAGTTTGCATGCTGTTTTAAGTTTTAGGCTTAGTTTTAGTTTGCAGAATCTGAGTAGAAATGTTCAAGACAGTGATGAGTGATGAAACAGCTTTATATTTGCAAAAGTCACAATGTACACAATCACAGGTCACATGCTTAGCCTTTCAAACAATGGTATTACCCACAAACAAAAATGTTAAATATCCAGAACCTGACAGGCCAGGAGGAATTACTAGCCCAGCATTTCCAAATTCCCTACATATTTTCAAATAATTTCAAGAGTTTTTGTCAATATTATATGTCGAAACATACCTGTGACTGAAAAAGCTCATCATGGAAGACATTATCTTCATGCCCATAACTTGTGCCTGTAGTTTTTGAATGATACTCAGCGTGATTAATGTATTCCCAAGTGCTGTCATAGGATTCTTCTGTGAAATCATTTTTTACTGTGACCTGGTAAAAACAAATGCAGAAAAAAAGCCTTAAAAGTCCTCATGTTCTGCTTTTGCATTGGTAACATGATCTTCTTTTCATCATCTGATAAGACTTATTTTTCTAGTAAATTTTGAAATTTCAATTGCCTGGAAGGTGTATCTGAGGACGCTTTGGGGAAGTCTAAATAGGTCCCTGTGGTCTCCACTGAAGATTTTTTTACACAGACCTCCAAAGCTTTTGGTGTTGATAACTGTTCCTCTTGCCTCTCCTCTTAATGCATCAAACCTACAGTGCAAACATTCGCCATCATAGTTTCTTAAGTGATTGTGTCTGTGCGAATCAATGTGGAAACAAGCAGATATCGTTGCATTACCCTTGACCAGTGAGCTCAACATTCGGTGGAGGTTTTTGCAGGTCGCAGAGCTCTTTAATGTCACATTTCCACTCATCTGAGCCATCTTCACAGTCATGATCTCCATTGCAGATCAGAGACTGGCTGATACATTTCCCTTAAGAGAAAGAAAGAGAGAACATTTTAGATTCAACACCCTTTTAAACATTTTACCTTTCAAATTGAAAAAAGTTGAATTGTATCAAATTAAGTATACCAGACTGGCAGCGAAAACGTTCTCCACAACCCTCCTCTAGAGGACAGACCTGAGCCGGTATACATGACTGAGTACGGGTTGAGCTCCCAGTGCAAGGCTGACCACCAAACTGAGGGTAGACTGTAATGGAGCGGCTCTGCGTCTGTAACATACAGATACCACAATTGCATTTGCGCACATGTATTCAATGTACTAGACTGCATGCAATTATTAAGTGGGAGATAAACGTTCACTTTTACAATGATTCATGCGTAAGAGAAGGTCAGAAACAAAGCACTAGTCCCACCTGTGTTTTGGAGCATCGATCACAAGCGGACCAGCTGTCGGGGGACCAGGGCCCCCACTGGCAGTGCACAGGGTCAGACACAGACCTGATGGACCTCACTGACACTGCACTGATTCACAAGCAAGCTTAATAAAAGTATGTCGTCAGAAGTGTAAAATATGCTAGATATGTACTATGACCACTAATAGTATTTGGACTTTTTACAATACATAACAGAATATCAAATCGAGTGGCATCTGCAAATAATTGACACTGGAGCTTTTATTAAAACTGATTTCACTGCCTTTACTGTAATATGAATATGCCACAAAGCATTCCAATAATAAAAACAAAAACGATAGGTCTATCACATATAAATCTATGGATTTTTTTTTTAAAGTTTAAGTTTCTTTAAAGGTGTGTGACTTCAGTGTCAATTTCTTTTTGGGCCACTGCCTAAATATTGTACTGTATGACCTATCACATTAAAACGGCCCTTCAGAAAAAAAATTAAATGCATACATACACAATATTTAAAGGACCCGTATGTAGGTGTTGTAATAATCACAAAATGGCCTTGTTATGTTCAACAGGTCTTAAGAAATCATGTTCATTTCAAGTACTCATAGCGTGAAATAAAACAAGGGTTTGCATTGGAGAAGCCAATGTTGCAAATTTTTCTCCTGGACAGGTAAGATTCATAATTTACTTGTATTTATAAATGGGCATTTCAAATATTTGCTACAGTCGATCCTGGCGCTTATCTGGCAACCTCTAGTCAACGGGGAGGGGAGACACCGCTCAACAGTATTTTGAAAGTGATGGCAGTACCAGTTTTGGCCATTTCATGCATACAGTTCCTTTAATTTAATAAATAAATAAATAAATAAAACATACATACATGCATAATTCTTATTTAATGCTTCTATCTAAAGCATTAAACTATACATTTTGTTTTTAATGCTATTCAGACAGACAGAGACAAACAGGCAGATTAAAATCTTGTTGTTGCTTAAAAAGTGGTTTTGAATGTTACAGCATTTAGTTACTTACTTCGTAACTGCTGTTGAAGACAACAGTGAGACGAAAAAGACTTCATGCAGGAACACACACTGAGAACAAAGTTAAACAAATGAGTTTTCCTCTAAATTGTGAGGAAAAATGCATTTTAATAATATTGCATTAATCTTGACAATAATACCGGAGTTTAGGATACATGTTAAAAATCAAGTGTGCTTACCTTCATTGTAGTAACCTAAAGCAGTATGCACATTTCTCTCCAAACCTTTTGTCTTTGCTGTGTGCAGGCAGATAACTCAAACAACTCCCTTTTCTCGTCTTATCTCACGAAAACAAGCCATGAGCGGGAAATGATCATTTTGTTGCCAAAAATGCCTGTAACAACACAATCCTCATTTGACTGGAATGTGAGTGAGATTCAAGAGATAGCAAGAGCACATAAATCTCTCTAATGACTCTAGAGGATTTGTGGTGCATGCTGAGAATGAAATGGTCAGTTATTACGGATCTCTGTTTAAGTGAATAGACAGATTAAATCATGTTCACTTAGGTAACTGTCATGCACCTAATGAGAATTAGACATCTACATTGGATTCTCTATGTCAAATATACACAATAAACACTTGATGGAGACAAAGCACTGTTTCGCATCTAATTCTCCACCAATAAAAGAACAGTATACCCCAAAAGGAAAATTACGTACCCCCAGGCTACCAGATGTGTATATGTGCATATGGTACACTAAACTGGGAACACTTTAGGAATGTCGAAGTCGTCATATGATTGGTTGAATTTTATCGGATTTCCGGGGGATGCGAGTGTTGCATTTATTTTCGGTCCACCGGGAAACAAAGTTTTAGAAGTGTGATTGCGGAAGAAAAACTGTTGTGTTTACATGAGTGACAAAGAGCATTTATCAAGGTCAGTTAAACGTTGGATTCACAAAAGTATGCGAGGTTCACGGCATAGACTCTTTAAAAGATGTCCAGGAGTTATGTCTGAGGCACTTAGTGGAGACAAAAAGAGATATTTTAGCCTGTTTGCAGACAGGATTTGGGAAGAGTATTATTTTCCAAGCCTGGCTGACCCTTTGTCGGCATTTAGAAGGATTCCCAGCAGATTCAATTTTATTAGTTGTGTGTCCACTCCCATCTATTATCAATTCAATAATTGATAATTCAACTATTCTGGTTCTCCGTAATTGCTTGTGGGAGCGATATGCTTCAAACAGATGTTTATCGCGAGTGTTTCATCGGGATTTTCTATGCTGACTGACTTGTTGCACGTCATTCTGTTGTTGTGGGGACATTTCCACGCCCCGAAACGTGACGCTGAACAAAACAAACTGTGATTGGTTGTTTGACATGTCGATCAAACGGCCTTATGGGCAGGGCTTGACCAAAGAAAGCTGCTATGAATTACAGACCTTCAGCCGTCAGTCTGAAGGTCTGGCTACACGAGACTAAATAGGGACACTTAATATAAAGTGGGACCACAAGTAGTCCTGTTGGTCACTTGTGGAATATTTGTGATGGTTTTATCAGATGTTTGGGATTTTATTCACTGCAGAGGATCCATTGGTGAGCAAGTGATATAATGCGAAAAATTTCCTGCTGAAAAAACCTTGCTGGAAAAACAAACTCATCTACATCTTGGATGGTCTGATGGTGAGTCAATTTTCAGCTATTTAGATTTTTTGGAAGAGCTATTGCTTTAAATTCCTACCCTCCACCATATATCTCAAATTGCTTTTATGCTAATGTATATTAAATAGACTTTGTGGAAGCCAGGTCTATTTAAAAAAAATGATGTGGTTATTAGTCACTCACCCTGCCTTTTTCCACCAAGTTGGTGATCATGACAATCACAGTTGTGTTCTGTTCCCAAACCATCCTCCAAAAGTCCTCAAACGTGGATTTGAGAGGGCCCTGAGCGGCTATATAAGCCCTGGGTCTTTTATAACCCTGAGAGGAAGAATATTTAATTATAACACAAACATTAAAGCAACAAGCATGCACTTAGTAATAAAACACCTACGTCTACATAGTTGGCATTGATGTAATCACTGTGCTTGGAGTCCTTCCCAGACAGTTGCAGCAACTTCACCCTGCTGTGATCATCTGGATATTAAAAAGCAATAAATGATGTATCATCCGAATCAGTCTTTTGAGATGCGTATAAGCTATTTAGAAATACTAGCAGTGCATGCGAGAGCGAGAAATGGATATTAATATCTTTTATCTTCATGCACTGCTAGCACTTCATCACAGATGAATTCACAGTATGTATAAGAAGGTAAATGTTCATGCTTGCCACATGATAATCAACTCACAGGCAACAATGTTGATGTATCTGTTTTTGTGCTTGTTGTCTGGGTGATTTGAATGTTCTGATGTAATCTTCATTTTAGACGTGCAGTGTTGAACCTCCTGCAGGGAAGGTATGATTTCAAATTATTAGTTGCAGGTATTCTAATTCACAGGATACCCTATGTTGAAAAATGCATACTACGCTTCCGTTTTCTACTGTACTCATAATATGCATGCACACTATGCATGATTTCTGTGCGCATGGAATACATAGATGTAAAGTGTCGTAAACACACCACCAATGCACAATATATTTCTCAAGTGTAAACAGTATCATCAATTAAAATAAAAAAAGATTCAAGGTTCAATTTGAGGTTTAACACCAATTTGGATTAATAATAATAAAAACAAATCTGTAATATGATTTCACACGTTATATGTTGTAACAATTCTAATTGTAAAAACCAACACATGCTTAGATTATTTAATTCTGAATGCAATCCTGTTAGAACTGCTTTGTTGAAATTTTGTTGACCATATTATTGATAAATTATTTAATGCTCATTTCCAAAATAATTAGTTAATTATTCCAGTAATTAGCCACACTTTGATTAGAATTTACATAAATTGCCCCATTTGTCCAAATCATTTAATTATTGTCACATCAATGCAATTTAAAATATATTTTTTTATACAGCAGCATAATAATTAGCTCCCCAGTGAGCCGTAATGAAGCAGACATTAATCTGCCGTGTAGATTTGGTCCTTCAGTACGTGTAAAACAAAGCACTTCTGTAACGAATCTATAGCTCCTGTATTGCCCATACTGGTAAGCATCAAAGTTTTGAAGCAAGCCTCCTTCAGGAGGCCTAGTTCTTGCTTTTGGATGTGTCCTTATTGGATTGTGATCTTGTAAATGTTTGCTGTGGGCATGAACCAGACTCAAGCTTCCCTGCATTCCTGCACAGATTCCTCCAGCGAGAGGAGTGATTTTAATGAGGCTCTCCTCTTTAATTAGTCCTTTTCCCATAGCCATCTGTGCCTCTGTGCTACGGGGAGCACCGGTACATGTATAGAGCACATACACACACATTCTAACACGCTCCAACTACAAAGACCATACTCACATCGAACTCCTGAGAAAAGCCATGTTGGTTGTTGGAGTAAAGCTCCATGATGTTTTTGAGGAACTGCCTGACCGGCAAAGCCTCCAGGTCATCTGAAACACAAACCATACATACTTCATACAGCTTCTGCCTTTTGAAAGTCAAACCTTTTGATATAAATTGAAGATAACTGCATATTAGAAATATTTTCCCCTCATATTTAGGAAAAAGGGTTTTTAATAAAAATGTATAGAAATATTATGTTATATTATGACATAATCTCAAATTTAGGGATAGGGGTTTATAATAATTGATAATATTAAATTGAAATATTATTGTGTGTTTTCCCCATATTTAAAGTTAATGGTTTATTTATAAACAACAACAAAAACATAGTATTAAATGAATTTGCTCTGTTAAAATATGATTTATAAAATTTATGGATTTAATATCATTTTAGCATTAGATATTATAATATTAATTAATTAATTAATATTATTATTTAGGAATACAGATTTATAAACTTTATATGTTAACGCATTAAATTATAATAAATCCAATTTTACCCAAATACAAATACAATATTTTATTATGCAATTCTGCAAATTTTTTAAATAATGTATATTTTGCTGCTCAGTATTTTTGTGCAAACCATTTCTTATTTTTGAGGATTTTTTGGCAAATAAAAATAAACAAATGAATAAATAAATATATTTATACACATACACAATAAATAAATAAACACACATTTAGTTGAAACCACGTAAAAATTTCTAAAATGTTATAAACACATTAATTTACTTTTCCAAACGTGTTTATTTTCCTTAAATACACCAAATTATCTCACAGAACATTTATTAATATGCCAATAATATAATATATGGTATACAATATAAAATTTTATACCAAACTGACACAACACATAGCCTAGATTATTTAGTGACCGCATGGGATAATACATGTAAACAATGTGTAATTTTAAAATACCTATTGTCACTTTTAAGGAACAACCCCCTGTGGAAAAAAACGCATCCTTGTTCCAAATGACAAAAGACTTTGAACCAAAATCCATCCGCCCTACTTTTGTGGCCTGACTTCCTGAGTGATAATATTTGGTCACATCTGTGTCATATAAAGCTCATCAGTTATCTATCAAGGGAAAGGGACTGGACCGATGGTCTATTGTCACGTAGAATGGCCATATAAAGGTATGGTTCATTACTGCCCAGGGAGGCACACAGCTGGGACCATATTTAAAAAAGACGAGATTCCCCTGGAGCATTTACTGCTTCGTCATTGTGAAGGATGATCCAACACGCATCAATTCAACCCCCATTCTGCATTCAGCGTCTACGCAATTAACAGAAAAGATTCTGTCTTATTAAATCACTGAGACATGCACACATAGACGACTTCTTCAACTTAACAGGGCTTGTTGATGACTCCTCTATCACAGGAAAGACATTAAACTATCACCTTAAACGGAGTTCTCATAAACATTAATGGCTAGTTTTACTTCTTTTGGCTTACAGTTATATAGACCTGTCAGTCAAGAGCTGGACCGCATCACATGAGAAGAGAGAACGAGAGGAAAGAGACCGGGGGAAAGCAAGAGACTGGCAATACTGAAAGCAGTTCATGCAATTTCAGAAAATTATGCACTACCCAACGTGAGCAATCAGACTTTCCATTCACCCACTGACAAACAGACACACACAGAACATAAAATATGCATTCACTCAACAACCAAGAAAGCTGCAGGTAGGAATGCTGAACGTTCAGCCAAAATGAAGAAAAAAGTTCAGCCAAAATGAAAATTCGGACGTTATTTACACATCCTCACATTGTTCAAAATCAATAACACTTGAAATTTTCAATAGAACACAGAAGAGATATTCTATCATCAGAGCTTGGAAGACGATCCACGAGAGCACTGTGAACACTCAGCAAAACACCTCTTTTTGTACTATATGGAATAAAAGTACACTGTTCAGAAGTCTGGGATCTGTACGTTTTTTTTAAAGAAGTCTCTTATGCTCAACAAAGCTGCATAGGTTCTTACCTTTATGTGCTATAAAATGTAATTTATTGCTGTGATGCAAAGTTTTCAGCATTATTACTCGAGCTCTGAGTGTCATAATATCCTTCAGAAATCATTCAAATATGCTAATTTGCTTCTCAAGTAACATTTATTATTAATAACGGTGTTAATAACACTGGCTTATATTTTGTGAAAAGCCGGATACTTGTTAAGGTATTCCTTGATCAGGGCTCGAAATTGCGACCATTTTGGTCGCATATGCTCCCGAAATTTCATCTATGCGACCTCAAAATATATTTGGG
>JAUCMT010000154.1:13671001-13689778 GCA_032357475.1 Enteromius thamalakanensis | reverse complement strand
TCTTGGAGATCTCTAATCAGTTTAATAGCAGAAGGTATATCTTCACGACATGCGTGTGACGTCATTAACAATGGCCCGATGTTGTTGAACTAACATGGTTCAAACAACAGAGATGCGACCATGTTCGGGAAAGCTTGTTCATTTCCAAAACAATGCATCGTCTTGCATCTATGGTGGTTTACCAGCGAGTTACATCGTTGTTCGGGAAACGCACCCCTGTTTAGCGGTGTTATCCCACTAATTCTTCATTAGTGAATAGATGGGATTACATACACTACAATGTATGAAAAATAGGTCACTTCAGCTGTGCCTCTTTACTGTTCATACAACAAAAAAATAGTTTTCAACGTTTTATTTTTAAGCAATATATTATGAAATTCATTATTTATGAATTAAATTTTACAAAGATAAATCCATAAAAGCTTTGACATGTCATCATTTTAGAAAGAAAATGATAAAACATACAAAACATTGCTGACTAGTTATTTTTAACTTGCTTTTACTAATGCTTTTAACACTATTATTCATAATCAAATCTAGATAAAAGTACAGTTCAAACGATTGAGGCCTGTAAGATTTTTTTATTTTTACTTACAATGAATTTTTTTTGTTTACTAGAATTAATTTTACAATAACTTAGCTCTTAAAGACAAACCTACTGTGGACTATGCTGTTGTTAATTCATGGTAAATGCTTTGTCTATACCATCATTAATTATATTTTTATTCTGTATGCACACATCAATCAACTAGGTAAACATTACAGTAAATTTATTTGCAATGTCACAAAATGTTTATTTAAATTTTTGTTTAATTTTTTAATTAAAAGCTATTATTTTGAACTTTTGAAATAATCTTGAAAACAGCATTACCACTTCCGCAAAAAGTGAGAAGCACAACTGTTTTGAACACTGATTATAATGCAAAATATTTCTTAAGTAGCATTAGGCTATATATTAGAACATATAAGAAAAAAACCCCACTGCTGAACAAATCATACAATGTTGCTTTAAATCAGCAAAATGTGCCATGTTTGATACATTGCATAAAATAAAGTGTTTACATTTGTATGGCATAAATAATAAAAAAAAAATGCTAAACACTCACAACCCACAGATTTTTCTGTTTTTACAGTGTCTGTCATTGGCTGCCACTCAAAAGCTGATTACATGCTAAATATGATTAAGGGGCAGAGACACATTCCCTTATGAGAGCTGTAGCATGAATATCAATTATGGCTCTCCATAAACCTAATAAGCCCTGGTTCCATGTCTGTCTCTGAACTGTGAGACCCTGCGTACTTTCAAGGCACAGGTGGTTGATAAAGCAGCGGTGTCCTGCTTATTCTGCGGGCTTGTCACTTCAGCACAAGCACCCTGAGCACTGACACAATTCCTCTGCCCCGGTCCTGCCGCCTGTGCAAGTTACAATGGTGACTGTAACGGGGTGATGACCTCATCAAGCCAGCCATCCAGCAGAGCACAGTAGTATAAGAGCCACACAAAAGCCCGCCTCTGCAAAGAAGGCATTTTTCGAAGAGGCATGCAGGTTTATTATGTACATAAACACTGTTCAATGTCCACAACAAATGGATAATGTATCTCTTAGTGACAAAGATCCCCCGGCACGTACAATATGAATACGAACATAGAATATCTATTCAGTTTAGAAATGGTATGCTTTATGTCTGCCCCCCGGGGACTTGTTTGCCAATAGGAGAATGATTCATGTTTTGCAAGTGTGTATGTGGAGGACGACTAGCCAACCTCCAAAACACTGCCAATACTGATGCTGCAAGCAAACA
This sequence comes from Enteromius thamalakanensis, assembly GCA_032357475.1. NCBI lineage: Eukaryota > Metazoa > Chordata > Actinopteri > Cypriniformes > Cyprinidae > Enteromius > Enteromius thamalakanensis. The sequence goes on along the minus strand of JAUCMT010000154.1, from coordinate 13,687,975 downwards.
ATGTTTAGCTGCAACAGGAGGATCAGTCAAATCTTTCATCTTAGAGAGAGGTTGGAGAGGCGACAATAATTACTTGAGCCTCTTTATTTGGAATGACTATAAAAAGAGTTCCGATAGAGGAAATAAAAGACACACTAGATTCTCGTAGGGCAAACAGTGACCTTCACGCAGCAGGAGGTGGCAGAGCCAGTTTTTGAGTGGCAAAGCTTTAAAATATCAGGGCCTATAATATGCCCACATACTGACTTTGATCATGTTTAAAGCCGATGGCTTTCTTAAATAATTGTATAGGAAGGGATTGCTATTAGAAATGAGAAAGTTTATGATTTACTAGTATGCTGTATTTCCAAGAAAATGTAGAGTGAGATTTGATTTTACCTTAAAAAAAAGGTTGGTGTGTGAAAAGTGAACGTTATATGGAGGCAGATAAAAAGCGAGTTATAGAGTGCATTAGTTCTGAAAGTAAAAATCACATATCTTTACTAGAGTATAGTATAGATAGAGGAATATTACTTGCAAAGACAGATTTACTGTGAGCTACAATGTTGATAAGCCATCAAAAACATTTTACAATTTGAAATAATCATGTTAAACAGCTGAAAAACTACATTATCCATTATTCTGCACATATATCTCCACCAATCAGAAAACCACGGCAAACACCCAAAAGAATTCACCAAAAAAAGTCAAGGAAGCACCTAAAATAATAGTGTTAGTTTCTATATACTATGTATATATATATATATATATATATATATTCATATTTTGTAATAAATAATCTGCTTCAATACAATTTTTAAATCAATAGTTTTTGTTATTTTACATTATTTCTATGGTTATTATCTAAAGTTGTATCATTGTGATTTACTGTGTAGCTGGTTGGTTTGGTTTATTATTTTTTTTATTTAATTTTTCATGGGAATAACACGCACAGCAACACAGAAAACAAGGAACATGCATTAAGTAAATAGGTCGATTCTGGTTTCCTAGTGTCCTCAATATAGACTAAGTACATTATGCCAGTTTTAAAAAAACACAAAAATAATTTTTTTGGAGAATCACTGAAACCTCCAGCAGCCTGAATGTATGACAGCATGAGAGCAAAAGTGCCTTTGGCTGAAATAAAGCACTACTGAAATATGCATGAGACAAAGGCGAAAGATCAATTATTATGTTTTTGAAATTGATCTTAAAGAGCTAAAATGGCCATTGCTTACTCTTATTATATCTGTGTACAGCTAAACTGAAAAATATGCTGTATTACAAGTAGCTTAAGAAAATCAGACTTGACTAACATGGATGAATGAATGGACGCACAAAAGCTTTCACTGTTGCAGATGATAAATGCATTTCTACAATAACTGGATTGATGGATGGGAAGACAGATGGATACAAGGATAGATGGATAGACAGATAAATACTTTTCCCTACAGTCTCAGTTGTACACAAGCCCCTGGGCAGGATGCTTACATTTTAACGGATCATTTTTGCTTGTCTTTAAGAGCTAATGTTAAGCGCACTTGGTAAGACCAACTCAAAAGCTCAAAAGATTTGCAAGATATCTGTGTGGGAGTGATACGTGTCCAGAATTCTCACCGAAGCCTTAATTCGTTTAAAGCTTTTTGATAAACAGCTGCTACACTACAACTTTCCACCCACAGCCTCGCCGACAAGACTGTTTTACAAAAGTTTGAAAAAAGAGTGATGATGGCAGTGGGTCAAGTTGTCCTTAAGTAGGCTACTGCTTCAATAATACTGCTGGAATGATGAATCCAGCACAAACCAGTCTCAGTAGCATGATCTTCCACACTTTATTTATACTGTGGGGCGTTGCTAGGGTCAGAAGAGATAAGGGGCCACCCCACACACATATTATGTGCAACATATTCCAAAAGATCAGGGGCTTTTGACAATACATTAGGAGCTTAAGCCCCCACAGCCCCCCCTCGCAACCCCACACTGTAGAGTATAATCAAGAAATCACAATCCATAATTGATGATTAACAGGATGATTTGGAGGTGGTAGGCCAGTTAATTGGTCCCAGTGGCAAAGTGTCAAAATCAGCCACGTAGACGTTAATCAGGGGTTTTAATCAGAGCTGTCTGGGCTGATTGCTCCAGCCTTTGGTTAAGTTTAACTACCCAAACTCCAACTTCTGAACTATGTAAGCCATAAAAACATTTAAAAGCAGTAGATAGAAATGTTCTTATGTAATCTTAATTAATAATAATGTATTCCTGGGTCATCTTGTTTTATGTTGGACCACACTTTACTCATGTAGTAATTCATGTGTATTTATTTATGTGTATCTTATAAAAGCTGCAACCCCTGAAACGTTGCTTAACCTTAGGTGTATCCAGGGTTAAGCATAGTGTGCAGCCTGCCTAAACATTTAAAGGAGCCGTTCACACAAAAATGGAAAACGTTGAAAATTACGTTTGTGGATTTTGTGATGCTTTTGTCAGCCGGTTTGACTCTCATTCTGGTAGAACCCATTCACTGCAGAAGATACACTGGTGAGCAAGAAATGCTAGACTTCTCCAATTCTATGCAGATGCAGAATCAAATTCATCCACGTTATTGTACATTTTAAGATTTTTAGTTTATTAGTAGTTTATATTTTAAACGGATTCCTACAACTCTCAACTAGTGATGAATCCTTATTGGTTGTGCACTGTGAACATGCAACGGCTGTATGCAAATACAGTCTTGCACCCTCTGATTCCAACATGTCTTCCAATGTATTTTTATTGCTCCACTTCAGGACAGTGCAGAGACAAACACAGTTCTTTTAATGATTGCATACGTAACATCTAAGTAAGCAACTGCAGCTGAAGCATGTTTATGGGGAGTGCTTCCTACGAGAAAGGTGTTTTGAGGTAACTGGCACAGAGTAAGGTGTTTTACATTCTTAAAAATAAATGTTTCTAGAGTGGGTTTTTGCAAAGCCGTATTGTGGGTTCCTCAACAACCTAGTAAACAGTTCCTGAGAGTTCTTGTAAAGAACACTTTCCAACGGAAAAGCTCCTTATATGTTAAAGGTTCTTCAAAGAAACGTGTGGCAATGACCTGTTTAAAATGTTAAACGCTTTTGAGATGTTGGGTATAAGGTTAATTTGAACTTTTCTTTTACTGCGCATTTAATTACTTTGCGGTTCCATATATAATATCAGTGTTATGTCGTAATATTATATCTGGTGAAGGTTGTGGCACACGTGTAATAATAATGTGTCTCTTAATCCATCGCAGAGACGGATTGCGAGCCCCGAGCAACAAGTGTCCCATTTAATTTCAATCACACGTCTTATTATTATGAACTCGCTAGATTGGAACAATATTTATGTCGACAACCTATTAGTCACACAACAGCTTATGTCACAAGCAGAACCCGTATATCTAGGCTACGTTTGGGTGACCTCTCAGCGCAATGTGCGTTTTGAACAAGAGTTTATTAAAATATTACTAAAAACTTTTTTGAAACAGTCAGATAAGTCGTTTAAAAAACCCGAATACAATCATTTATATATAATCTGCAGCAGTTTATCACTGTCCAGTTTGTATTCCTCCAATACGCGCATTAAAGGGCAAAATAAGACTTACCCGGTATGGCAAGATTGGTAAGAGGGATACTGTGCAAGGTGGCCGGTAAACTTGACATCCAGTCCGCATAACGGAGTTCGCTTTTCCCCTGAGACGAAGCCATGCCGTCGGTTATGTGGTGCTCGGTGTCCGTGCTTCGCTCTGAGTGCTCTAGTATTCAGCGCCCGCGCTCGCGTGAGTTCAGCGCGAGCATCACCACACCCCCGAGACGGCGCGCGCCTCTCCTACATCAAAATTTCCCCAGGATTTTAACAGCCTCTTTATAAACATATAGAAGCTCTTTGCATGAAAGATGTCTAAATTATTCCCTCCCATGCCTGTGCTGGTGTGGGCGCAACTATAGACTTAAGCGCGCGCGGATTTAATTCATTCATTTGATGTTATTGAACAATTACCGTTGTGCAGAGGAACAGTGCGCACAAATCTTTGATCCGTACATCATACACATTTAACCTTTCTCACGCTGGATATGAAAACGGTCGCTGTGTATTTTTTTTTTTGTCTGAACTGTGAAGTGGCGTTTAGAACAAACGGTTGTGCAACAAGTGTAAACGGATGCAACACAAATGACAAAATAACAGGCTTAAATTAACAGCTTTCATAAATGTTATCAAAGAATTAGAAAACATTGTACAAATATCCATTTAGAAGGGTATTTTAGTCAGAATGACAGTCACTGTGAAACCATAGGCTGCACGAAGAAAAGATACAGTGAATAAGAGTCTGATTAACATCATCTTTTGTGTTTAACTGACAAAATGCAGTCATATAGCTTGAATAATATGTGACCCTGGACCACAAAATCAAGTAGCACGGGTATATTTGTAGTAATAGCCAACAATTACAGGGGTCAAAATTTATTTATCTATTTTTCTCTTCGCCCAAAATCATCGCATGAAAATATTTTGTAAAATTCCTGGTTACTTTTATTTATTTATTTATTTATTTTTAATTTTGATTTTTTTGCACCCTCAGATTCCAGATTTTAAAATAGCCATATTTTGGACAAATACTGTCCTATCCTAACAAACCATACAGCAATCGAAATGTTTATTTTCAGCTTTCAGATTTTGTACAAATCTCAATAATAATAATAATAATTAAAAAAAACTGACTGTTATAACTGGGTTTATGGTACTGGGTCACATTTAAGGATTTATAAAGACAATTAAGATTGTTTAGGTCTTAATACACATTTATTGCTTTGTACAAATGATATGTACACACATTTAAGGCATCCGACCTGTAAAGTTAAATTAGATGGGCAGATGGGAAATTTAAATATGAAATGATGACATACTGTTAATAAATAAACAAAATAATTCCTGTTTTAACCTATTGACAATATTTTCTATTCAATATCTAATGACACTGTAAAAATCCATTTGAATAAACCGACATTGATAAGCTAAAACAACCATTCAGGCTTTTGCACAAACATAGAAATCATTGAAACAGATGAAGATATTGTGATGGTTTGATGACCTTATAGGATATTTGTTGTTTTGAACATGCTTCAGTGAAATTTCCTCACAAATCTTCAGTTGAAGCCCTAAAAGGATTTGCGTGGAGGATTTAACAAGTGTGTGGTTTCCATCAGCTGTCTAAACAGCCTTGAGCATTTTTTTTTTAAAACCGTTAAATTTGCTGCATTGGTTTCAAGTTAGGAGAGACCTGTTTGGAAAAAACAACAACAGGAAAATAAGCAGAAGTCAAAATTATGACCTTGCATTTTGTCTAATGCTGTTAGTATTCATTCAAGCAAGTATTAAAGGGTTGTATGTGTTTTGAAATGTCATAATGGGCTATAATACATGCAGTATGGTGCGAAGTGTTCAATATTATTGCAATTTATTGATTATGTCATTCACCTTAAAGTCGGTTCCTGTGCACTTCTTAATGTCATCTGCTGTCAGACCCTCCCAAACCTCAATCAGGGTTAAACCTTTGTCCTTGTCCACATCGAATACCGCCTGGAGGAGAAAGGAAAACAATGTGACCATGACAGAAGTGCCATCAAACATGCAGCCATGTGTAAGTAAACTCTTCTGACCTTGAGGATGTGGTCAGATGGGGTAGAGAAAGGCAATGTGGTGAAAAAAAGCACAGAAAAAGGCACTTTGTGATGTGATCAAATGAAAGCATTGCATCTGAAAGTCTGAGACCACACTGGAAAAATAGGAACATGAACCTGCAAATGATTAGGGCAGTTCTTGGCATTTGTTTTCTTGTGTTCATTCAGCTTGCAATGATTAAATGTGTTCCAAACAGATGAGCACATTATTAATATAACTTTTTATTCTATTAATGTAATAATAATACGATAAGTAATACACATTGTTGTTTATAGAAACATAAAAACACATTTGTTAGTCAAGACACGTATGTGATTTGGTTCACAATGACCTGCAAGAGGTCGAGTGCATGCACTGTGAATGCTAAAGGCCATTAGTGAACCGATTCATGTATGTTTGCATGAAACCAGCAGCCTATTAAAGAGATAGTTCACCCAAAACCGAAAATTCTACCATTATTCACCCTCATGTCGTTCCAAACCCATAAGACCTTCGTTCATCTACAAAAAACAAATTAAGATATTTTTGATGAATTCTGAGAGCTCTCAGACAATCCCATAGACAGCAATGTAATTAACACTTACGTAATACTATTCAAAATCTCATGACATAATGGAGATGGATTGTTGAATTAAGCCTTTTTTTTCTTTGTGCACAAAACTTAATCTCATTGCTTCGTAAAATTAAAGTTTCCGGACCTTGATTGTGTTAATTATATTGCTGTCTATGGGAGAATTTAGCAAAAATATCTTAATTTGTGTTTTGAAGATGAATGAAGGGCTTACAGGTTTAGAATGACATGAGGTTGTCATATTTGGGTGAACTATCCCTTTAATGTTCAATGTGACCCAGATCTAATGTTGCTATAGTGTCATTTCACCCAATACCTGTGGAGAACAACCTGCCATGGGCAGCAAGCTTGCTGTCGCTTTGCTTTGGGCCTGCTGTCTCTGCATCCTCTCTTCCACCTGAACGAGAGCCTCTAATTGCTGGAGGATTTGCTTGGATGTGTAACAATGTAGATTAATCTAACTCTGACAGTCCAAAAAATGTTTCCCTCCTCAGAGATATTGTACTGCATGCTTGTTTATTTTCTATTTTTAACAATCAAGGGAAAGCGAATTGAACAGTCAAACACGGCAAGATGGATGGCGTAATCACATCACAGCTTGCCAGCAATATTTATATAAAAACTTCCATCGCTGGAGATATGCGTGCTGCTGAGATGACAAGTGGCAAATTGGCTCAGAAAGTCATTCTTGGAATCATATGCATTCTAGGAATCAAGGATGTTTGCCCTGTATTGGATCTATTTTTATGACAACACATCATAATGAAAGCATCTTCTCATAAAAATAAGTCCATGAACTAACATATGAACCACATACGTTAAGTTGGATTCTCTGGCTCTTAACATTTGCTCTTTCTTATCATGTTTTTGTGAGAGGTTTGTAAAAGCAGCTTAAACCTTGTGTTTTTTGGAGTCGCTGTGTATGTTTAGTCTCCTTGACATGCAGTGCATCAAAATAATACTAGTAATTTCTAAATTAATCTTATTTGTTCTGCAATTTTTTTTATGCTAATGTTAGCTAATTAAAATATGTAGAAAGATATTACTGAAACTTGGGTATGTTTCAATTAATTATCATCTAAAGCACAAACTAACATACATAAACATACTTTTACAGAGTTTATTAATTTTAGTTAATGTAGTCATTTCTACATATACTAAAACATTTTTAGTATTTCGAGTCATTCTATCATAAATAAAACATATTATAAACAGATATGATATCACAATGCAGAAAAAAATTCATTATCATCCAAAAGTTTGTGGACAGAATAAAATAAATAAATAAATAAATTAAGCCAGGACACATCAAACTGAATAAAGTGCCATAAAAAAACACATGCTGTTTTTTTAATAATTCAATTATTGAATCCTATATTTTATCTAAAAAATATTTCCATGTTTCCAGTATTAGTAATAATAATAACAAAAAATTCTTTAGCAATAAATTAGCATATTAGAATGATGTATGAAGATGTAACACTGAAGACTAAACCAATAATGCTAAAAAAATGCTTTGCCATCACAGAAAATAATTACTAAACATATTTTTAAATTTATTCAAATGGAAAACAGTTTTTTTTTTTATTTTAACATTTAACGTGTATTTACTTCATTATAATAAATTCTTATAAGATTAAAAAGCCAAGTATCACGGAGCTATCTGAATGCGAAACATGTTTCTTCAGCTATTAAAATGGCCTTGGGGTCTTGGAGAACACGAGGGTTAAAGAGTGGAAAGGTTCTTCTTACAAGCTCAGCTTGTTATGCTGACAGACAGGGGTTGTGTTGAACAGCATGGTAGCATGACAAACACAGGCTGAACAGAAGGTGGTGGCAGTGAAGCTGGAGAGGTCTAACCTTTTCTAATGTTGACAGAATCCTTTCATTGGAAACCAAGGTGTGTAATTGTTACAAAAGCAGACCCTGGCAATGCATACAAAGAGAAACAGAAGACTAACAGGTAAGAAGCGGAGAAAGACTGTTGTTATACAGTCCAGTGACACCGCTGGAGAGATGAGAGGTCGGCTCAACAAGTGCCAGCAGCAGACCATAAAAGCAGCCGCAGCAGTCAAGAGCCCCTGAACCAAGAGTAAAGCTCTTTGATGAGACTCAAGCAAATCCTTAGTCTCCAGCACACAGCTCTCTGAACACAGGCCATGTGGCAGGGCTGATAATATTATTAGGTAACATTCACATTAAGGAGCTCTGGGTTTGAAAAAAACAGAAACAGTCGATATGTAATGTCGCTCCGATCAGGAGATTTGATTACGGTCGGTCCAATAATTGGATTTCCATTTTCCACTGCTTATGTGCAGTGTCATAACAATTCGTCATGTCTTCTTATGACTGTGCACACGCGTTAAGAGAAAGAGCAAAGCCATTTTCACAGCATTTCACTGTGACGACTGAAGTTTTATCCGAGACGAGCTGGCATTTTGATAAAGTGATAAGCTGCTGAATAGATGTTATTTTTTTACCAACAGAGCCTGGTTAGACACTATGTGGGCTGTTGATTAAAGTAGATTCCTGTGTTAAAAAGGTAAAATCAATGGCTCTTGTAAATCAAAACCCACCTTTTCTGTGATTATACGGTCCACACACTGTTTTCCGGTCAGAGGCAGATTGCACTTCTCCAGAATCTTGTGCTTGTCACCCTAGAAAAATATGTTACAAAACAAAGAGTAGAATATTTCATATGTAAAGTATGCGTTTTTTTTAGCACATGAAAACGATGAATTCAAAAACCCATATTTGTCTCATATATTACATCAGAATTATAATGTACATTAATGCGTATTATAGAGAACAGTCAGAGGGCTGGTCCATTTAGACCAACTAGATAAATAGATAGATAATAGATAGATAGAGAGATAGATTGATAGAACTTATGTTAATTATAAATGAATTAAATTATATGTAATATATTATAACATGAATATAAATAAAAAAAATGAATAGAAATAATAATAATTACATTACAGCCTTCTGGTGTTCTTATATAAAATAACACAATACAATATTATTATAATAACATACAATTTCTAACAATAATACTAAAAAGATTTTGTATATATTCTATGAAATGAATAACTGATAATTAATAATATTACAAGTAGTATTTAAAATAATAAAATAACTAATATAGTTTGATACATATGACATATTAAATATAACTTATTTACTATAAATATTAAATATGCATACATATTTAATAATTAACACTTATCATTTAAATAGTTATAAACGTTTTTTATCCATATGAATTTTTTATAAATATTTTTGTTTTCAGAAGTACTCCATGTGTTTTGCATCTAATTATATGCTTATGATTACATTTAAAAAACAACAACATCTGAATATGAACTCATTCCGCACTTCGCACTACATTCCAATTAAATTCTGCTTTTTATACATTACAGTTTAAATTAGAACTGCATGTTTTATCTAGATTGAGGAACTGCAAAGGCGCTCTGAATCAATTAAAAGCTGAATGGCGCACCACCCCGTCATCCACTCAGCCCATGGGTACAGAAAACACTCTGAGCTAGCTGTGTTCGTCATCAGGCGTAATGGATACACTGGCCCTGCTGACTCCATGTGCTGTTGGATCAGGGGATAATAATTAGATAGCTGATGGTGGTTAATTCTACTCGTGTCCAGAGAGTTCATGCCACCAGGGGCAGGCAGCTGGCCCGGTTAGCCTTCCTCCAGGCTGGCCACTGCCAGCATCAACAAAGCAAGGGCAGCATGTGAACAGCAGCAGTGTCTTTCTATGCCCATCTCTCTTGTCTTTCACCCTAACTCTGCCTGGACCAATGTGATCTGAGTGGAGTGAAGGGAATTATGTCATCACCATCATAATCGAGACTATACACGACCCTGGAACAAATTTAAGCACATTTCACAGATGGGAACACTGAACTCTGACAGATTATTGAGCACTGGTGTTATTTAGGTTTAATATGGGGTTTTGATGATGGACACAGTGAAACATCCAAATCTATGTCTGTCTCGCTCTTTTTGTTTTTTAGTGCCGATACTAGTTTTATTACTACAGTCTGCTGCATGATAATCTATTTATATCAAATTCTAAATTAAAAGAAATATTGCTAATTAATCGATATTATTATTAAATAATATTTACACGCTGATGGCAAATTTCTAAAGAAAAACAAATGAAGTATGAATTTCTTTCTACTACATAATATTGAATTTTTTCTTTTACAGCATGAAGTGAGTCCATCGACAATTTTCAAATGTGCTGCACAGAGCTGTAACTAAAGAACGGGTTCTAGGAAGAGTAAAGTGCACCCTCATGCCGTTTCAAACCCGTATGCTGTCAAAGGTTTTGAAAAATCTTAACAAGGCTCTTTCCATTAAATGACAGTTCACAGTGGCTGTCAAGCTACAAAACGACAGCACAAAGGCAGCAGAAAAACTAGCCCATGTGACTCATGCATATTACAAATCTTTTGAAGACATACAAAGTTATTATATATAACTTCAAAATACTTGGTATGAACTGCAAAAGCCAATTTCAGGACACTTTCATGATGCTTTTTTGTAGAGATGCTTCATTTTTTAAACTGCATGTGATACAGGCATTTATTGTTTCCATGGTATGGAAATGAACTTAAAAAAATTATAAACATTTTTTGTACTGCTTACTAAAGCTACAAACCAAAAAAAAAAAAAAAAAAAATGTTACTTAAGCTTATTAAATATTTCACATTTTCGTTTAGCGCAATTAGCAGTACTAAAATAACTTAATGTAAAAAAAAAAGTAATGAAAATAAACAAAAAAAAAGTAATAAAATCAGAAAACAAAATCTAATTCAAAATACTAACAAAAACTCTAGAAGCATATAAATGAAACTAAAATAACATTGGTTTATACTGACCAAAAATGAAATCTAAAAAATACAGAATATCTCTAATAACACGCAATAACGACAGTGTATCCCCTAGTTTTTTGTTGTTGTTGTTTTTTTTCCTTCCTTTTTTTTTGCTGTTTGGAGCAAAACATTTATTTTTATGTTTTTCACAAACAAAATAAAATGTTCCCCAACTGAAAAAATAACAGCATACAAATTTGGAAAAACATGAGGGCGAGTAAATGTTCATTATTAGGTAACTATCCTCTAAGACTGCAAAAAGGTGTAGCACACACGGCTGACACGGCTGTGTACGCATTGGACTGTCTGCACAGCTGAAAGCTTCTCAGAATACTGACGCCTCTCCGACTGTCTGCTTAGGGAAAAGAGATTCTGTCACTCACGGGAAATAATGATGCCCTTCTCGCAGGGAATACGTGCCGTGCAATGTGACTCAATAGAATCTGTTCATTAAATCTGATTGATGCAATCATCACTTTAAAACAAAACTACATGGAGGAATTACAAGAAATGCTGAAGAAATACCTAAATAACAGAATGCTACAGCAGAACGCAACATATTCTGTTCATATACCATATCTTTCAGAACTGATTTGCCAAAGTCTCAAGAAAAAGAAACATCACTTGTATTACTTTTGTAAGTAGCTTGGCAAAAAGTGCTGACATAAAAAAAAATGCTAGGGTATGAATGAGGATTTTTGGAGTGGGGAAGTTTTCAAACTGAGCGGTGGTTCTAGTGAATTGGATAAATATACAAATATGACACGAGTGGTCCTCGGTTCTAAAGTTCACTTTTAATAATCCAAGCAACTACTAATAATTACGCAATTTTTATTCTTACCAATTTTTTTTATTCTTACCAAAGCTGCATGTATTTGATAAAAAAAATACAAATATAAACAATAATATTGGGAAATGTTATGTTTTCTATTTTTCTTTATTTTAAAATGTAATTTATTTATTAGATGGCATAGTTGACTACTCAGCAGCCATTACTCCAGTGTCATATTATATTTTTAATTTCATATTACATTAATATTATTATAATTATCATTATTTTTATATGGTAAATTTTTTTCCAGTATGCTGTGATGAGTAGACAGTACAGAATTTACTTGAAATATTGAGTGAAAAGAGAAATACTATCACTTCTGATCAATTTAATACATACTTGCAATGAAAAGTGACCCATTTCTTACATCTGCAATACTGTTCTTTTTTTATTCCGCATTTTATTCGCTACTGACTTATTTACATTTTTGGTTACATTTTCTTTTAAAGTGTCCTTGCTACAGTGTAATTATACATTATACATATTAATGAGTAATATTAATAATCTACGTGTTCTTACTATATGGTTACTTGCATGTAATTATGCATCATTTATTGTTATCAAAAAAGTAACTACATGCAACGTGTAACAAGGACAACTTAAAATAAAGTGCTACAAAAAAGAATTTGTATACTTAATCAAAATGGAATGGAATTCCTTTTCTTTCATTAATTCAAAGGTCCCGGAACATCATTCTGGGTCACTCTGGCTCAATCCAACCCCAGCACCAGAACACTTTACCATCTGTCACTCGGCTTGTCTGCGTTCCAGAACTATCTGTGATCTGCAAAACTTGATCATTTAACTTCTTTTGGAATTATTTTCATCAGCAGAGCATAAACAAACAAATGGCCGCCTTGTGTCTGAAATGCAAATGACCCTATATAAAATTCTGTTTATTGAGGAGCTGCTAACAAGCCAGTATAACACAGTCTCCTATGATTACACCTACCTTAGCAGAGTGCTCCATTGTAACAACCACTTTAGTTCCAGCACTGGCCACTAGATCCATAGCCCCTCCCATGCCCTTCACCATCTTACCCTGAAAAAAAACATGCAAATAATGATATTGCAAGACATACATGCAAATCAAAATGCACTTTTACATTACAAACACATAATATTTCAGGTTGTAGGAAACAATTGAGAACTAATTAAGCAATTCAAATCAAATCGTACAGTGGTCTGTGTGTTTTAGTTCAATTTAAAGAGCACAGGAGAGCTCGGTAAGGTTTGTTTGGAGGGGATCTGAAAGGGCATTGTTGCTAGGAAACCATAAACCAGATTACCTGTGGCTGGAGTTACTAACAAAAGGGCCTTTTCAGTGACGATTTTGATTTTATTGTTTTTTTTGTTGTTTTTTCAAACATGCTTGAATACAGACTCGCGCACAGGCAAACTGGGCACGCGGAGGCTAAGAAATCCGTGAGGAGTATAAGCTTGTTGTGTGCCGTATATATTTCGTTTCGCTCTCGAATGCATCAACACAGCATTTCCTGCCATGCCTGAAGCAACACATTAAGTAAATGCCTGGATATTTTGCCATAATTTAGTTTCCGCTATGAAAAATGGAAACGGCCTTGACCATTCATGCTTCCTGTTCCCCCGTCGTGCCATTTTCAGGAATTTCCAAAATCTATTTTATGGGCTGTGGGAATTCATTTAAGAAAATGTCTTCTGCTGTTTCTCAAAGTATTGGGCTCGAGCTCAACCAGCATGGTCTCCTTCAGTCTCCAACAGAGGCAGTAGCACTTGAAACGCTTGAGTAGATTCTCAATAAAAAGAAGTGAATATGAATGGAATACCTAAAGCAGGGGTGCCCAACCCTGCTCCTGGTGATCGACTTCTTATGTTTTTTAGGATCGCTTGAAGATTAAAGGCAGGTGTGTTTGATTAGAGTTGGAGCTAAACTTTGCAGGACAGTCGATCGCCAGGAAAAAGTCTTGATGGGTTTTGTCTATGTATAATATATAAGCAATATTACTTTAGAAAACTGGGCCACACAGACGCGCATATGGCTAATTATGTTTTAATATATAACAATGAGGGATGCACAATATTATCCCATTTGGATATTTGGCCCATTTCACATTAAAATACACCTTAATAGAGGTCAGATGACTTATAGTAGTAACATGCCTCCAATGAGTTTTCTGTGACTACTTATGATAGGAATTTCAACCAGTAGTGTTATTGTTAACTAAAACTAATAAAAACAAAAACTGAAATAAAGATCAATTATAATAAAATATTAGAATTAGATAAAAACATTATTTTTCTGCCTTGACAATTTACTGAAATAAGTTGAAGTACTAAATGTACTAAAAACAACAACAACCAAATATTAAAATTAAAGAAAAAAATTATTGAAGATATTCAGAACTGTAATAATAAATAATACTAAAAGAACACTGATTTCAAGAGTTTCATGACTTGATAAATCACTTACATAAGTGTGTGTAACATGTCGATGAAAAAAACTTATATTTTTGACACTTTTAAAGCCTTTTTTGGTTTAATATTTGGTCAGTAGATGGTCCTTCAATGATCTTCAGATGTGTAAGGTTTATGTCACCAGCCCAATGTAATTTTTAACATTCAATTTTAGTGGGAAAGGGAAAATATGTTAAAGAAACAGCAACTTTAAAGCATTTAACAGTACTTAAGTTAAATATAATTCTGATTATTAGTTGCTCATCATCATGTTTCGGTTTGATTTTTTTTAATTATTTGATTTGTTTCTTGTTTTGTTATGTCAAATTGAATGTGTATATTTGTATATTGTATGTATATGGGGTAAAAGAAATAAAAAAAAAAAAAAAATCAATATTTCTTTTATTGGCTCATTTAGTTACATTTGACTTTTTACTAAAGCCATTCAAAACATTAAGAATTACACAGTTTTAAGCAGTAATAAGAACTTATGACACAGTACATTATTCACAGAAATGTATCTCAAGGTAGTTGCTGTTCCCCGACCAACATATGGCTTTCCTACAACTTAATAACAATACTACATAAGTATTGCCAAAGGGTGATGTAAGATTTCATTGAGTTTCCATCCTTGAAAACAGCTCCCAAATCACATCAAATGACGTATGTGGATACGAAACTCGAACTGTCATTTGTCAGATGAAGAATAATAATGCATTAACCGACTGAAAATGCTCCAAGAGTCTATCTCAAAACCACAAAGAGCAAATCAATCAATCAACCATCAAGCTCTCATCATCGCTGCAAAGGGCTCTTAACACAGAGAGCTTGACAAGCACGCAAAAAAAATAACAGGGAGCGAAGTGGAAAGAAAGGGTCCAAGTGCAGACACCTGGGCTTTTTTCTTCTTCATTTATGCAGGCTTTGAAGGAGACACATTCTGGAAGGAGAGCTGTTTACACTTTGGGGAAGTGCCACATGGAAGTGCTGTGTGGGTGCGTGTGTGTGTGCGTGTGTGTGTATATATAAGCGTTGAGGGGATATTTCACAGGGAAAAAATGCAACTTTAGTGGACAGCAGACTGAGAGTTTCCATGACAACTTATCAAATATTTCCCCTGTAAATCACACCATCCTTGCTTTTCATGCCTGCTGATGAAGACGAGAAATTATGCCCTTCACTTCAGGCGATTTCCTTTTGTCAGTTTGCATCCTTATCCGCTTCTCTAAATTCATTCTCTCCTACACAAACCGGCTGGACATTTAAATGCGTGGCAATTCAGCGGTGACTAGCGTTAATGCCGTTTCCTAGACAACAATTGAAGTGCCTGTGACAGTGTGACAAAAGGCTGTGTAGTTTAACAGAGCTGAACAACTGCAGACAATTGTAAGATTCTTTATCACATCTTATGAAGTCCGTGAACTTTAAGGTATTACATTCAATGTTTCTTTTTTTTTTCATAATAATTAACCAGAAACATAACCTTTTGGAAAGGAAGGAAAGGAAATGACATGTGGCTAGGTATGGTTTCCTATACTAGGAATTTGTGCTCTGTGTGCACACACACACAGCATTGAGAAGAGAACAACCACGCAGACACACACCATTGGGCAGCTATTGAAGGTGGAGAGAGCGCTGGGTGGGGTCATTCACTAACCCCACCCACAATCGCTGCCAGACCTGGGACTCAAACCCACAACCTTTGGGTTACAAGTCCAACTCCCTATCCATTAAGCCACGACTGCCCCAAGGTGGCAACTTATTATTAAGAAACTGCTTTAAGGGGAACCTCAAAGAACAAACTTGGTCCTTGGTCCTCCTTTAAAATATCATAAATCATTTCTTTGTGTGGTTCCCTGAAAATAATTAAACTAAAAAAATTTTTTTTTTTAATTTGTTCAAAAAGGTTTTGGAACAGATCTAAGTGAGCTTTGGTGTACTTCAGCCTTGATGATATTTTTACAAACACTACCAGTCAGAATCTTTTGAACATTAAGATTTTTATGTTTTTCAAAGAATTCTCTTCTGCTCACCAAGCCTGCATTCATTTGATCCAAAACTCAGCATATTGTGAAATATATTTTACTCTAATACAGTGATCTGCTGTTCAAGAACATTTTTTATTATTATTATTATCAATATTTAAAACAGTCAAATACATTTTTTTTTCAGGATATTTTAAAGAATAGAAAGATCTATTCTACTTACATTTCTATTCAGTACTTGGCTACTTTCATAATAATATTTTTTTTGTGGCAAATCAGAATATTAGAATGATGTAATGATGCTGGAGTAATGATGCTAAAAATTCAGCTTTGAAATAAATTCATTTTAAAATACACTTAAATAGAAAACAGTTATTTTAAATAAAATGTCACTGTTTTTTCTGTACTTTGCATTAAATAAATGCAGGCTTGGTAAGCAGAGTAGACGTCCTTAAAAATACATATAAATAAAACTTTTTTAAAAATCTTACTTTTTTAAAACTTATTATTACACGGCTCTCTGGAATGCTTGATTCTGATTGGTCAGTTGAGACATTTGCAGGTTCGTTCTTTTCGAAT
>JAUCMT010000154.1:13655735-13670901 GCA_032357475.1 Enteromius thamalakanensis | reverse complement strand
GGAAGGATGAAAATGTTAATTTAAAACAAATACGCCAATAAAATGTTTCAAATTCATATTCATGTTCAGTTTTTTTACTTATGTGGCAAGTAGCCGTGTAATAAGCGGGATAATATACAGGCAGCCGGTATACACTAGTCAACATTGGAAGTGGATCAAAAATGTTAATCAAAGTTGTTCTGAAACAAGATTCATGTTTAACATGTAAGTCTGTTTTTAATCAATGCTGTCATCAATGGAATTTCAAGCCTCATCACTTTTAATGGTGCCAAGACATGATTATTTGTCAGAAGGCGTGAAGTGCCTTGTCACACACTCATGATGACAACAGTGCATCAAAAAACTGTTGGTTGTTCAGTGCTTTTGTTATTCACACAAAGTCACATTGGACTAGAAATGCCTCTCAAACATTTTTTCCTGCAGTGAAGTGCCTTTGGAATGCCTTAGGGAGCCAGCACAATGGTCATAATGGTGATGCACAAGATACTGTACTGTAGTCACTCTGACACAGTGAAGGGTCAGAAATTGAAGTAGGACGCAAAACAGAAAAGAAGGCTTTTTCAAAACAAGATGTTATTGCACATGTTACAGCAGACCAAAAATCTGAGTTCGTACTGTAAAACAAACATGAACTGAATGTTTTAACGAATGTGAAAAACAAGTCAAGAACAAGAAACGACAAACATAATGTGCTGAGAGAACCAGACAAAGATAATGCTTGAGATGAGGTTTTGGATATTCTGTTGAGGGATGGCTTGTCATTCCTCCAGCAATGCTGTTCGTAACTCCACACGGGTTCCTGGAGGGACCTGGCACGCTTGCACTCTTGACTGTAGCTGCTCCCAAATGTTTTCAATAGGGTTCAGGTTGGGTGACCAGGCTGGCCACTCCATTCTTGAGCCGGCGTTGTCCTCCATTAGCACGAAATCTGGCTACATTGCACCAGCATACGCCCACACAATTGGTCTCAGGATTTCATCTCTACACCTTTGGCCTTGCAGCCATGGAGATGCCTCCCATTACCATGACTGATGATCCGCCAATACGGTCATACAAATTATGCGGCAAATATCTCTCCCCAGGACGACGCCAGACCTTCCTACGTCTGTCTAGGAACCAGGACTCATCTGTAAAAAGGACTGTACCCCACTGATTCAATGTCCATCTGCGGTGTTCTTAGGAGACCATTAAAAGCCAGTAAGGATGACATTTCATTAATGACAACATTGACTAATAACAGACTTATATGTTATGCATCATTTGTGAAAAAAACACATTTTGGTTTAAGGACAACTTTGACCAAAGTTTTTGATCCACTTCATGTTGACTAGTGTATATGTACATACAGTATGCATGCATTATTGGTGTTTTTATAATTAACATGAAAGCCCTAAAACATATAAGAGAGAACAAGCTTCATGCAGAATAGTGAGCAAAGACTGAGTAACTTCTGTGTCCTTAAGTTCTGTCAGGTAATGGGTAATTTGAAGTGGACTATAATTTTGTGTCTGGGCTTGCTGAAAGGCTGTATGAGAGCCATTTCTGAGTAAGGGTCAAGAGTTAGAGTCCCAACTCAGGTTTGTGCACATGAATCACATCTTTTTAACGGTGTGTGGGTGTTAGGATGTGGAAGCAAGCGGGACTATTTCATTTCATCTAGTTCAGAACATGTTCAACCCCCAATTTTTGCATTATAATTAAAGACACCGCATGACTATAAAGCAAGGAATGGCTCTATTTTATTTTTTCTTTTCCATAAAAAAGACAGCCTAGAGATAACACCACTCCACCATAAAAAAAAACAACCAAAAGCGTTCCTTTACCAATGAACGCCAACCAGCTCTTCTGAGAGCTCAAGGCTGATGTACATTTGTTTTTGGATTAAGCTGTTCTGGAACATTACGAATGCTAATTCAAAATCCCCGTTACCGATGCTTGAGGGGCATTTTCTCAGAGGACGCAAGAACAATTTGGATGAGAAAACAATCAACAGTACAAAAATAAAATCAAATATCAAAAGGTCAGAGTGGCCGTCCACACAGCACGTTTTCACATTGAAAAACTGAGACGTGGGCAGTGGAAAAAGTGTAAGGTCCTTTTTTTAACTTGAGTGCAAAGTCATTCGAATTTTAGCCATGCTGCAAAAGATGTGCAAAATGTGTGCACATAATAGACGAACGCTTCAACCTAGTGCATTCCACGTTCAAAAAACCCTGAAAAATCTACCAAGAACAGGGTGTCTGCTTTTAAACATCCATTTTGGGCATAAAATAAGGCACAAACACCAGTAATTTACTTATCTAATGCATATTTAATAAGACATAAAAAATTTTGCCCACACCTTTTCAGTACTAATTGCCAAAACGGTTTGCACTAGCATAAGCCGTTAGTAGTTAGCCCAAAGATTTTAGGTAATATGCTATTTTAAAGCCTAATACTGTGTTGGCGTCTTCTACATCTAAGGTCAGAAAACATTGTATTTTTCTCAGAATATGCATTTAATATTAGAATCATTTTGCAATGACTTCCATGCGGTTCGTTTGAGTCAATTTCCGATCTTAAGTTCTGTAAACCCCTGGCTTCCATAAGCCAACTCTGCTCTGATTGGTCAGTTGACCAAGTCTGTTTTGATTGGTCACCACATATAGATTTTTCACAAGGCTTTGACTTAGTTCAAATAAATGAGCATTGCACGTTTCAAAGTGTTAATATCACTGTATTGTCTTCAGGGAATTTTGGAAGTCATTTTCATTTAATCTTGATATCTGATAAATCATTGTTTCGAGCGGAGCGCAGCTTTGTATACAGTATTACCAGGGAAACCTAATCTGTTAAAATATGTTACCCAGGGACGTATACCGATAACAGGAGGAAGATTTGAAAATGTAATGGCTCGTTAAGGCGATTCTGAGTTGACCCTTTCTTTATCATGCACTTTTTTTATTAACATAATTAGCAGACTGTTCACATTGAAGGACAGCTACATTACAACCCGAAAATATTTTTTTTTTTTTGCTTTATAAAAGTTTCTTCTCAAATAAAAATCTTATCTTTTTTTGTGGTGAAAAGATCACACTCCCAGAAAAAATAAAAAAATTATTAGTTTTATATTCCTCCATTGTTTTTAATTTGATCATGTCATTTTTTATGCGTAGTGGGAGTGTAGTTCTTTCGGTCACTAAAGCCAGTAAATATTTAGTCGTGCATATTTTGTTTAATTTTTTTTTTGCTTCAAATGAAAGTTTGTAATTTAGGATTCACATTGTAGTTAGTTGGCTTGGTTCATGGCTTATAATGTTTTAACCAAGCAACAACTCGGAAGTGACAACAACTGCAATTCATCGACTGGCCGCTAGAGGCTGGCTGCAAAGAGGTCAGTCCATTAAGGCAGTGAGGGGGGTGAATGTATTATTTTTTTATAACACATACGTTTAAATTATATTAAGCCTTAAAGGGATCATACGGTGGTACATGCACTTTTTCAAGCTGTTTGGACTGAAATGTTTGTTGGGAGTGTGTGTACACCCTACAATGATAAAGATCCACAGGTAGTTTTCTTTTGATTTAATAAAAATAAGTTGCCCCTTCTGAAATCAAGCCGTTCTCAAATGCATGTCGGTGTGGCGTCACGCAGACAGAGGCCACTCCCACAATAGTTGATTGACAGCAGCGCGTCACACAGACTGAACTGGTGTCTTACCTCAGACCCGCCCTGAGTTAGCCATCATCAGAACGAGATGCAGAGACAAGCAAGACTCCTAATAGATTGAAGTGTTTTGTTGTTGAATGTATTAATGAACATAGCAGTAGTCATTTACCCGACCACTGAGTGACTGAAAGCAAAAGATTAAAGTTACGTTTGGTTCTGAAGGGAAACGGCCCCTTGATCAACTGGAAGGCGTTTATGTTGGAGAGAATCATTCATGATCCAGCCTCACCTACAGAAGCAGTATAATGTCTTTTAATGAATCTTTGCAAATCGCCTTTCCTAATAATGTGCTAATTAGCAAGTTTCATTATGAATACGGCTAAAAAAAGATCCTCTGAGAGTGCCTCGGAAAAGAGGGTGGAATCAGCGTAGCTCGTGAAGATTTAAAGGGGAAGTACACAGAACAGAGTGATTTCTGAAGAGCTGTATTTAACAGGTTAAAATGAGCGCTTTTAAAACTATCTTTGAGAAATTTTAAAACAAACTATATAACAAACCTTCCATTAAGACCCTAAATAATCACATTAGCTTGTGGAAAACTGGGTTTGTATCACCCCTTTAACATTCTGCATAACTAAGGGCGTGGCAACTTGAGTGACAGATGGATTGTTACTGCTGTCACCACTGTCAAGGTAGATGGGCACTGTTTCACCTTTTCATTAACCAGCTCCCGCTTTCGATAATCAGAGAGTGACACACGGTGATGCAATGTCAATGTGGTGACGACTGGCTCTGCTTAATAAACTCTCCTCAGAAACCTATGGGTGACGTCACGGATACTGCATCCATGTTTTACAGTCTACAGCTTTAACAAAGACTAAAATATCTATGAGAGAAATTACTCACAAAACCAAAAGTGGGTAGATACTAACAAACACTATTTTGAATGAATGAGTCAAACTGGTGAAGACTGACTAATTATAAAGAAGTCTTCAGGAAGTAAACCACTTTTAGCCAATTCTGAACTGAACTGACCTTAGATGATGATTTATGAGGGTGCTGGGATTTAGAAATCTGTTAGCTCGGTTAAATTAAATATTAACCTTCATACCTGTCTCCATCATAACACCTGTGATGTTTACAGGGAATTTGTTGACTAATTGTCCAAAAAGTGAAAATTAATAAACAGCTTTGCACAAAATTTTTCCATAAATAATAGTTCATACTGTAATCTGGCACACCCTGACACGACTCTCTCGTTTTTTTATTGTTACTGGCCCCCTGTGGAAGATGCTATGACTATTTGATGTAGCATGTCTTCATCATCATTTGGGATGCTGTTAAGAGGGAGAGCAGCTATCAGGCGATGAGCAGATGGAAAAGGAGGGGTCTTGTAACGTCCCTGTTCCTTTCTTGATGGTATGAGTCTTCCGGCTCCAGGCCCTCTGGCTACATTACAGTCTTGTCCCTTTAGTGTTGAGAGGTGGCCGGGGAGCCCGCAGTAATTGGGGGGGATTATTGTAAGTAGTCTGTCAGGCTAGTCTGATTCATTAAGAGTTTAAAGGCTAAAGACAGCTTAGAACAGCACAATGTAGTGCTGCATGCAAACATATTTATGTTTGATAATGTACTCCGATATCCTCACAGACAGATATTGACCTACAGGTCAGTACAGATCTGTTGTGTTTAGGTTACATTTGCATTACATTTACGCTGCACACCTAGAAATTCTTGCCGTTGCTAATGCTATGCTCCACTGTTTAAGTTACAGGAATGCTTTATGTTTCTCACTGAAAAGAGTCAGACATATGAAGACAAATGTATAAAATTATAAATGGATTTTTTGGTAATGGCTATTTAGGCTATTTACAAATACTTTGTATAACTATTGTGTACAAATACATCCTTATTTTGAACACTTTTGTACATTGTGGTGCGCTATGGGGCAGACAGGCTGTTTTCTTTTTGTAGTGTTTGGATAAAAGTGAGCATATCTGAAATTTACAATAATTAAAAATAAAATTAAAGAAATCACAACAGTCTTATTAAAATAAATTATATTAGTAAATAAAATAGTTGTATCTTTTGGCAAAATAAAATAAAATAAAATAAAATAAAATAAAATAAAATAAAATAAAATTAAATTAAAATTAAAATTAAAATTAAAATTAAAATTAAAATTAAATAAATAAATAAATGATAAAATAAAATAAAATAAAATAAAATAAAATAAATTTAAATTAAATTAAATATTATTTATCACGAATTATCAGTAAATAATATAATTATGACCATGTGCTTGATTCTCAGGGAGCACAGAAAGTCATAAAGTATACTCTGAATGCTATGTAGCTGTTGCTTTTGGATAAAAGTCTCTGACAAATGCTATTTCATCAGCTCACCAATCCTTATCTTTGCCATCTCAGACACATTAAGTAGCACATATTTCATGAGCGTAATCTCTGCATTTCAGTGTATGCTTCACACTTTGCCCTTCTAAAGTGCAAGCGAGGAGATGGGAGGGGGGGAGGGAGAACACAAAAAGAGGGGAGGAGGGGGAAAATAGCACTAAAAGCAGAGTACATCTCATTGTCCATGTGTGCCAGTTTGCAAGAAATAACCTTCAACCAAACTCGATAAGCGAGACGCGCAGAGGGCCAGGAGGCTGGGAGGCATCAGTCAGTGACAGGGCGAGGGCCCAGGAGAACTATAAATAACCCTGCAGAGGTGTCTGCATGCAGGGCAGCTGTGTATCGACAGTCCCTCAACTGACAGCAGGACCAGGCGCCACAGGCGACAGCCAGCAGAAAAACGGCTCCAAAAAACCCACAGCCAACTTTCACTCATTAAGCCTTGGAAACCCTTTTATGAACCTAAAGGGAAATGATGACTTTGGATGTAGGACAATAGCAGGCTGACTGATGCACAGACGATACTTGGATGACTGTAAGAAAGAATTAAACTGAACAATGTGAACAAAGTGGGTCTGATTAACTGGAGACCATGTTAGCTCACTGGCTATTGTAATGCAACTGTTCAGTTTTACATTGTGGTTCTTAACTGTAGTAGTTCTCAAATCATATGTTGTGACCCAAGAAAAAACAGATTAGTCTTGTCTGATGTCAAATTTGGATCCTGAAAATCTGGATTAGCTTTGGTTTAGCTAATATGCAGACCTGAATTGCTATGCACGTTTGCACTACCACGTTATATTCTGAATTAAACTCTTCATGGGTTTGTACAAGCGCTACCTGAGTGACAGCCTCTTTTTTCTGCTTGAAAGGAGATGGTAACAAGCGTAAAATGAGACCATACATCTGTATTTGTGCTCCTCAGAGAACATCATCTTCTACATAAATCATTTCTGATTTCATGCTGAGAGTTCTGTCATTAGCTGCTCAGTGATTTCCAGAAAACAAAAGCAAAGCTTGAGAGTTAATTTCGGCGGGAGACTGAAGAATAGATGCAGATGGAAAGAACTGGAGTTGGGCTATGATGGTCTAGAAGTTGAGTCTGCTTCAGCGCTGAATGTGTGCAGTATCGAGCTATGGGTAGGTTTTTACATCGTACACAAACAATTACAAACATACGGTAGTGTGAGACACAAATGGCTGAATTGAAGCAGTGAAATTTTACACGAATCTTGTTTCAGCTTTACTCTTATTGTTTAAGTCAGTCATTGCGGCGTATGTATTAAAAGGTGAATAAAACTTGCCGGAATCATCCAGTTGGCCAGATCTCCATGCTTGGATACCTGCATGGCTCCTAACATGGTTAGGTTGATATGACCCCTAGAGGAAACAAAACAAATAAATCAAAATTGCTATTAATGCTAAAATTCCATGAGGAAAAGGTCTATTGTATTTTGTTAACATTATAGTATTGTGTGAAGCACAACTCTAAGTTTAAACATAGACAAACATGACATTTCTTAAAAATAATGTTGAAATAAATGAGCTATTATAAAGAATATTATTACTGTTTTTATAACTTTGAATTTAAATCTGACTTTATTTTAATGGATTGTAGCTTTGAGTTTCAGGTGCGCATTTGACAATAGCTTTTCACAAATGAAACTAGGAAATATTTAGGGTTTCTCTCAGAGCAGCTCTGCTGATGTTCATGTTTATTTAGTTTATTTAGATACCTTTCTACCGCGGTGGGAAACCACCAACAACTGCCGGTGTTGCAGAGGTGGTGGTTGTTGGGATTTTACCACTGTGGTAGTAAAAAACATCTGTGCGCGTTTAAAAAGCATTCCAAAGAAATCCGTTATCAGCCCCCAATTTGAAAACCAAACCATAACCCTACCAGCAGGCTTGGATTGCCATGGAATCCGGAATTCCTTAAACGCACATGCCACTACCATAAGGATATTTTTATGTATATCTCCATTTGGTTTGATCTTAAGGAAAATCATATACACCTAGGATGCCTTGAGGGTGAGTAAAACATGGGCTAATGTTTATTTTTGGGTGAACTAACTCTTTAACGACAGAATTTTTATTTTGGCATGTACTTTCAGTTTAAAGAAAGAGTTAACCAGTTTATATTAGGATTAACTACAGTACTTCCTTTATATGTAAATGCTCAAGAACCTCTTGATTTAAGCAAATCTATCCATTCTAAAAGGCCATCCAAAAAACATCAACACTTCCTAACAGACTAGACTAAATCTTTTGAGCAGTAAGGTCTTGTTTGCCAAAAAGTTGAGCCTATTGGTTTGAAATAGAGCCCCACTGAACCACTGGATTGTCAGATGGTCTTATTCATGAATCTACAGACAGACTGTAAGTGGGTGGAAGGGCTCTATTCTTAATGTATGTGCTGTCATGACTCCCCTTCTGCCGGGTACAGCAAAGACCCCATGACCATTCACTGTGCTCCCTATTGCACCAGACAATTAAGGCCTAAATATATGACCGCTGCAGGATTCGCAGACGGAGAAAACAGAAATAACGGCGAAGCTTGTGGGAAGAAGGCGTCAGCTGCCTGTGGAAAAATCGATAAGGCTCATAAAACATCAACGGGGAGTTTTCTAAACGTCATGCTGCTAATGCCTAACATACAGCGATGCAAATAACAGAATTATTAAAGGCAAATGTAAATTTATGACTGCAATAAAACATTAATGAAAGTAGTTGAAATAACAAGTGTATACAAGAAATATGTGTTTCTATCCATATAAAATAAAAAAACATATATAAATAAATATATATATATATATATATCATTTTCATTTTTTTTCCCCCTAGTGGTTTTAGCTTTAGGTTTAGGCCTCATAAAGTAGACTGGGAAAAACACCACTTCAACACACACAAGGATGCACAATTACACACTCACAAACTTAAGACCAGCAAGAGTCAATTGCTTTATCGACAGCACCGCACGATCTCTCCGTGAAGGCCAGAACGGTCCCGGCAGAGACAAAGAACCTCCATTCCGTCCGTTTCACCCTACTGAGCAGTACAAGAAGCATCCAATTAAAGTAGCCACCTGTTTTGACAGAGCTGATAATGTCAGCCAACATGGCCTGAGGCGCAGGCAGCATCACGGTCGACTCATTGCATATTCTGCCTCCGCTCCATCCCTCACTTTCACCGTTAACACCCAGCAAACAACCCGTTACCCGCTGCAAATCAAGCCCTTACGCCACAAAACAGCCAAGCAGCTTCCTTTGACACGAAAAGTCCCATTTATTACTGGAAGTGAGCTCTTCCACCCACAGTTGGTCTCTTTAAAAAGTGTCATCATCTGGGTCAAAGTACTCTGTCTGAGGAACAATCTACTGAAAGCCAACTTGCGAAAAATGTTTTGTGAGAATGGTTATAAAACACTGAACATATATATATATATATATATATATATATATATATGAAGTCCTTATATATGATTGAATAAGGTTAACGTTAGACTTAAAGGTGATTCGTCCTTACCCTCTGATCATTGCAAAGGAATCGTCGCTAGAGAAATAAGCGGCTCCAGGAAGAACTGTGACAGTTTCTTTACCTGAAAGGGTGAGGGAGAAATGGAACGAGATTCCATTAAGTGCTCTGAATGGACAAATTAGGTTATTAAAAGGCAATTTAAGCAATGCTAATGCTGTATAACTGTCTACAAGTATGAAAATCAGGGATAATTATTACCAGCATTGATGAGATCTGGATCAACTTCCTTCTCTGTTGGATAAGGGCCCTGGATTATTCAAAAAAGCACAAAAAACAGTACTTATGAATGCTTTTATGAGCTCAAAAATCACTCCTATTAAGACAAAAATAAATAATTCAACTTTGCTTCATGTAGATGAAAAATATTGCTTTTGTATCTGTATTCATTACAGTTCCTTACATACATGATACCTGCTGTATATCTACTAGTGGTAATATTTGACAATAAACAACTATACAATTACAAATTATTTATCTGATCAAAAACACAGTAAAAACTACTATATAGTTACTATTTAAAATATTATTTCTGTTTGAATTTATATTAATTTTAATATAATTTAAAATGTAATTTATTCCTAGCAAAGTATATTTTAGCAGCCTTTACACCAGTCTTTAGTGCTGCTCAAGAGATATTTCCTATTACCATAAATGTAAAAAAAAAAAAAAAAAAAAAAAACATCTGTACTTTTAAATAGTTTTGTAGAAAGAACATTTAAAAAAAAATTTCTTAAAGATTAGAAAGTCTTTTGTAACATTACACATGTTTTTACTATCACTAGTGTGTCTTTGATGAACAAAAGTATTTAAAAGCACTTCTGAAAGGTAGCGTAGTCCTTAAATAATTTATGCCCGTCAACATTTTAAAAACTTCATAAACTACACTTTTGTTTTTCGGCCTCATTAAAATGAACAAGAATGCAAGAATAATAAAATCATAATATAAAGGATTTTGAAATACTTGTACAACCAAATTTATAACTGTATTCAGCTAATTCAATACAAATCTGTAAAAAGATAGCATACCAGCCCCAGAATGCCATTTTCACTCTGCAGGTGGACGGTAATATCTGGTTTAATGAAATTACTGGCCAGCATGGGGATTCCGATGCCCAGGTTAGCTAAAAAGGTTATCAAACCACATTAACAGAATATCATGAGACACACAGGAAATAACATTCCTAGCAAACATTAAAACCATTGTTGCTTATAATAAAACGTCACCAAATTTCAATATAGCTTTCATATACTTCAAATACGGCACACAAGTTGTGTGATTCACTTCTATTATGTTCAGAAGCTTTAATTCCCATTCACTGTAATTGCATGGCAAGACAGATTCTTCAAAATTCCCCATTTTTGCATACGGTTTTGGCAGGACATGAGGGTGAATAAATGCTGACAGGATTTTCATTTTCAGTGTTGAGTGTGAAATTAAAATCGATAGAATGTAAGCATGATGGTCTGAAACACTGTACATACCATACATCCCGTCCTCAAACTCCAGCGCAGCTCTGCGAATAATCCTCTCTCTCACAATATCTGAGTCTTTCTTGGGTTTGGGATTTTCAGCCTGGCCTTTCTTTACTGTACGCCTCTGCAAAAGGTCAGACAGAGGGGCGGCAATAAGAAGAAGAAAAAAGATGACAGAGGATAGATGGATAAAGGAAAACTGATAGAAACGAGCCAGACGAGTCAAGCCACCTCACCTCGATCCGCTTCTCATAGCTATCTCCATTGACAATCCTTTGGACGTAGATGCTGGGGATGTGGATGTCTTCTGCTGCAAACGTGCCCACGTCTACAATCTCCTCCACCTGAAGACAGAACACAGACCAGCGGATGATGACAATGAGATTAAGATCTTATGTTTCTTTGAAAGAACTACAGAGTGTTCGTTGATTAGCTTTAAATGTTGTGTGTAGTGGTTAAAGTGGGTGCTGTAACCTCTCAGAGACAGTTTTAGGATGTTGACAGTATTTAGCACTTAGCGCGCCAAGAGTCTATCAGTACTGTCAGCATGGCAAACTGTCAGATAAGTCGCTTCTCTACATTCATCCCTTCTAAAGCACACAAATTTCAGATCACCTGTAATGAATAACAGTTTGGTTATTTTGCATAATCCATGAGGGGGGAGTTAGCCTATTTATCTGCTAAATATCATTATATTATTGTATATATATATATATATATACACAAGAGTTTATGGTCATTTTATGGTTATTTTTTTTTCCAATAAGGATGCATTGACACTGAAGACTGGAGTAATGATGCTGAAAATTTATCTTGCCCAATACAGGAATAAATTACAGGCCGCCGAGGGAGCTGCCACTTATTTTCATTATGTTGTTTATGTTTATTTTGTTATTGAAATTACATTTGCTAGTTTCTGCCTTCATGGACTTTCCTTACACTTTCCTTAAAGGGACAGTTCACTCAAAAATGATAATTCTGTCAATAATAATCAATAAACTTTCATTTGAATTAAAATGGGCATTTTCTGTGTATTAAGCGCATAGACAATCAGGCGATGGTCAGAACTTATCAAGATTAGTGATGGGTCTTTCTCGAACAATTCGTTTTGAATGAATCTTTAATGTGACTAAGGAAAATCAAATCGTCTCGTGGGAGTGATTTGTTCAGTCGACCGGCTGCATAGGTTAAGCTTATGGGCCTGTCATGTGATGAACGAACGACTCAAAAAACCTGAAGCCTCGAGAGACGAACAAATCAATTCTGTTTCTGGCTCAGGCTGCATAGGTTAACATTTCACCAGCAAAATTATTCCAGCACTTTACGACGCCAGTAAGAGTGAAGCTGAAATAGACTTGAGACAAGCCCCATCTGTTTATGTTTACATTTTAAATGACCTGTTATAATAGGTGAAGACAGGCATTCCTGAAGTGTGTGCTTCACACAATTATCCTGACTGAATGGTGCACTTTGACCATGTTTACATTTGAGATTATTTAATAATAATGAAACACAGACTATTTTAAATAGGTTAAAGTGTAAAGGTTAGATGGTTTATTTAACCCAGTGGTATTGTAAATGTTCAGTGTAAGCTTTAAGTGTGTTCTCTTATCTGTTTGATACTGCACATTGTGATGCTACCTCTCCAATTATTGAAATGGTCAATTGTCCACCACCTAGTGATACACTTTGTTATTATTGTTGTTTGTTCTGATGCTGTATTTAGAAAACTTAAGTATTTTCTTGTTGCTGTCAATATTTATTTGAATAATGTTCATGTTTATATTTCACTTTATTCTTCACTTTTTATAGTGTCCATTTTTTGCCTTTGAAAAATAAATGTGTTTTTTTTACTTAATTTGAACCTTTTTTACATTTAATATCATCTCTGTACCTTGATAACTTGAAAAAGAAAGGGCAAATGACCTCCCGCTATGTTAAAGCTCACATACAGTACTGTACAGTAATATTGATGTATCGAACCGTTACCGTGGCCAGAAAACCGTGATAAAAACCGAACCGTGGGCTCACTGTAACGTTGCATCCCTAATCTTCGTATTTCTTCAGAACACAAATTAAGATATTTATGCTGAAATCCAAGAGCTCTCAGACTCTGCATAGACAGCAACGCAACTGAAATGTTCCCAGGCTCAGAAACATAGGAAGGACATTGGTAAAATAGTCAAAAATAATCTTAATTTGTGTTCTTGTGGGTTCTTCTTGAGTAATTTATGACAGAATTTTCCTTTTTGGGTGAACTCTCTCTTTCATTTATCCCATAAGCCCTCTTTTTTAAGTATTGCGACTCTTGGGTGGGGTTGCAAACCTGCAACTTAAAATGGATGCCAGGCTAGATGACAGTTCAGTGTCAGATAATTCTTCAGTGCCCTGTATCATCATCTATCATCAGCCCTCTGTCTGCAATCCATTACATCTAAAAACCGTACCACACTCTTGTAGGTCAAGCTGCCCCTGAAAACGGGGGAGATGCCTTACACTTTGTAAGATGTAAGAAAAAGCTTTTATTCTGAATTCAGAGATGTTGATTGTACCTTTACGGAGACTTCACAAACCATTGATATGGGCAGCTTTGAGGAGCCTACAGGGAACAATAAACCTGCCACATATAAGCAGCCTGACTGAGGAGGATTTGCCCTGCAAATGGGAAAATGTTAACCCATCTCTCTTTGGAGACTAGAGGATATGAGAGGCAGGGAATGAAGTGATGACAGCTACTCAAGACTCAAAAATCACAAACTTTCCATAACCAATGATCTTGATCTCAACTTTCTAAAATTCCTCGCTAAGCTGACAGTTTTCATTAAAGTCAGTTTTTACAGAGGTGTTTGGCCAAACGCGCATATAACTCTAATCGCACACACCTAAAACCACCAAAAATGACCATTATTTATAACAAAGTGAATAATATTAGCACTCCATATTATCTAACAATATTTGTGAATTTTGTTATTTACTCATTTTTAGTAATACTCCAAAATTTGTAATTAATATTTCATTTGTGCATCTTTAATATTTTCAAATCGTTACCAGTTACAAGTCACACAACAATAAATAGAGTGTGAAATATCCTGCTAAAAAAACTGATACAGGATTTAAAAGCCATTTACATTTTTGGATGAACTTTGCGATCAGTAATTATACAGTGTAAACTCATTTGATGCACATTTTGTCGAGCATGTCTCATGTTGCAGAAACGTGTTTCCATCCGCATCCCCCCGTGATGAATGTTGATGCTGTACCTGTTCTGTTGGTGTGTGTGATAACAGCACAAAGCTGCACACACGGTTTCACAGACAGCACCGCTGAGAGCTCACAGAGCGGCTTAGCACTCCTTTAAGGACCAAAAATAAGCTCTTAAAATACTGAACAAAAATCTGAAGCTCAGATAAAGGCTCGGAGGAGAAAACACACTTCGCCGAGAAGCAAATCGATGCGCCCGAAGCACGTTTAAGCCCTGCAGATGTGCACAAACAGAGAACAAAGGCCAGGCTTCCTAAGGATCCTACGGACCTCACCAGTCTGAATTTACTTGTCAGATTCTGCACACTTTTGCATTGTGCATAAAGGTACGCTTCCTGAAATCGGTGCAAATTATAAATGTGTCCTCTGCACACGGCACCAGTAGAGAGGGCAAAAAGATGAGCCTAGATTGAGTGGTGTTGTTGTTGTCATGGTTACCGCTGGTGGCGTTTGGCTTTTTATCATTAGACGGGCTGCGCGGGGCAGAGAGTGATTGAAGGGCTCAGGCTTCCAGACGGCCTAAGGGTTTAATGCGGAGTATAAAATGAAATCTGTAGGAGTTAGAAACTCTCTCTCTGCAGAGTTTCTGCCTCATTAACCCCTCAAGCACACATTTACCATATATGCTAAGATACAAACAGATAGTATACTGGTTAAAGGAACAGTACACCCAAAATGAAAACAGTCAACCTCCTGTCAGGCCAAATCTTTATGCTATTATTACACAAAATTCTTATAAATTTTTTATTATTTTTTTTTAAATATTAAAGGAGCATTAGGTAAGAAATTTATTGTAATAATCATAAAATGTCTCTGTTATGTTCAACAGGCATTA